>JANHFM010010625.1:162729-173519 GCA_032468115.1 Grayia smithii | reverse complement strand
GTTCAAACTTTTCGAACTCACAAGAAGTTTGGTTTTACTCTACAACATGTTTGCCTGCAGACAACAGCGAGACACGCAACAGAGCTGCAAGGCAGGTAAGACGCGTGTCTCGCATCTTGCATTTTCCCAGCCCCACCCCTCCTCCTCTGCCACCCCCAAATTGCATCCAATTTGGGCAGGGTCAGGAAGCCCTGCCATGCCTGGCGAGAGGGGGAGAAGACACAGCAAGAGGAGCAAGCCCTGTCTCGCTCCATGCGTCTCACTTCTCCTCCACCCCACCTGCCACCTCCCTCGAAAAAGAGCCGGGCACTGTGGAAAAGGGAGCCAGATGGGCGCAGGCTTTGGACTGCCAGGAGTCGCCCGGTGGAGAGACGGGGTGATCGCTTCCCCTTTGCCTTCTCTCCCAAAAGCGCTCCTTGGGCGCAGCCACTTCTGCAGCAGGAGACTCATGCCACTCGCTAGCCTTCCGAAGGCTACCAAAGCAGCAGCTATCCACCATTTTTTAACCCTTATTTCGTCGCAACCCACCTGGCCCAGTACAGTTGGGACAAAATAAGGATAAAAAAATTGTGGACAGCTGCTGCTACAGTACCCTTTGGAATTGCCTGCTGTGACTGTCACCATTAGGTAAGGTGGGTGCAAAGCATGTGGGGTGCATCGCTTGGCCTCCGGCTTCCTTTGCAGCCGCAATTGGCTGCAAAAGTGGCCACATTTACTGGAGGCAGTGGCCTGAGCTGCACCCGTGAATCAGCTGTGAATGGCAGGCTCAGATAATCCAGTTAAGGGGCCAAGAAGCCCTGAGGTGAGGGAAGGGCTGCCTCCTGTGCTGGCCACGCCCAACCCATCACTAGGACTTATTTTCGGGGGAGGGCGCATATTTACGCCCACCCCAAATTTTAGGCTTGGCCTTATTTTCGGGACATGTCCAATTTTTGGGGAAACACGGTATCTATGATTTTCTGGCAGAAGTCTTGTGTAATTAAAAAATGCTTACTATCTAAATATATATATATATATATATATATATATAGTCATCTTGCTTTGATCCTCTTGATTTTATTGACATAATTATTTGATTCCTAAGGAAAATAATAGATTTAGAAAATCTGAAAATACTGTATTGTTTATAAGTTGATAAATATTTACAGACTGTTCCCGTTCCATTTTTAGAAAAATCAAAACATGCAAGAGTGAGATCATTTTAAATTTCCACTTTCAAAGAAAATTACCAATGTTACTTCTTCTCCCTGTACTGACACGTCAGGCCTCCGAAAGTGGCATAGTGCCACTATTGCTGCTATACTTGCAGCATCAATAATGTTTCCATTATGATTCAGCAAATGCAGGTCCACACGAATTTGCCACACCTCAGGGGGAAAAAATAAGCAGTTCATTTTAATTCTCTGTTTTAATTCATTTTCCATACATTTAGCAGATATCTTAATGAAAAAAGAAAACTAGAAAAATATGACACAATAAAACTGTCAGATTAATGTAATACCATTCATATATAAATCTCTAACTCCTGCTGATTTCCCAAAGATGTATGAAATGTTTGGGGGGAAAAATTCTAAAAGGGCAGCCAATACTGCTTTCTAACACTGGTTAATAGATTTCACACTACATAAAGTCTATAGATACAGGAGCATATTTATGATATAAGCAGAGAAAAATCTTATTTGCAATTTGCAATTCCATCAACAATATTTTGCTACCAAAATACTTATCATAGCAATAGTTACGTAATTGTTCAAATGCAATCTAAATCAATTTTACCAAATACTATGTACACTTCTGAAATTTTTCAAGTATCTTATGCTGAAATTATTGTCATATAAATTTATGAAAAGGCTTGAGCTACTAAAACAAAATGCTTTCCTTGTAAATCTTTTGTATCATCAGTTTGATCTTGAAATGTACTTGAATATTAGTAGCTTGGGTTGGTAGCTGGGTTGTTGGTTTGAGTTCCGAGCTTGGAAATTTGGTTGCAAACGTTTCGCCACCATTCGAGGAAACATCTTCAATGCACTTCAAAGCTCAAACCAACAGGCCAGTTTCATTTAGTGATTGGCACCAGGCTAGAAAGAAGATTGTAAGTTCAAGTTCTGTCTTAACCACCTTCTGCCTTCATCCCAGAGCCCCGTGCGCTCGCATAGGGCCGCCCTCCTCAGGGTGCCATCGGCCAAACAATGTTGGTTGGTGGCATCCGGGTCGAAGGCGTTCTCTGTGGGCGCACCAACCCTCTGGAATGGTCTTCCCACTGACCTCCGGACCACCCCTGACCTCCGCTCCTTCTGTCGGGAACTGAAAACATTCGAACTGCTTGACTGATGGGACTTGGGTTCTTTATTTCTTTTTTTCGCTTCTTTACTCTCCTTTATTTTTATTCTTTTTTGTAAATTGTTTTAATTTCAGTTTTAATTTTTTATTCTATTTGTCTCTTCTCTGTTCTGTTCTTAACTTATGTAAGCCGCCCCGAGTCTTTCGGGAGAAGGGCGGCAAATAAATTTAAATAAATAAATAAATAAATAAATAAATAAATAATTCTACCAAACAAGTGCAAAAGAGTGCAGATGCAGATTTTGAAACCAAGACTTAAATGTATCTTGATTATTTACAGTATGCATACCTATAACTATTTCTGTTTCTTCAAACAGAACTATTCCAAATAATGTTATTGTCACACCTGCTATAACAGAAAAATCGGAAGGTAGGTACATCTTCCTGCCATTGCTAAACAGATCTAAATATTTTACTTTACAATAATTTGCTATTTGCTGTTTTGTTTACAAAAGATTACTATGTTTAACTTCAAATAGCATATCTTTGCTTCAGTAAAAGAGGTATGTATGAAAACAAGCCCTGCAGATTATATTTAAAAATAATAATTGGAAAAGCCGCAAGAAGCAGGAATATATAATATTTTTTTACAAAGGAAAACAGTTGGAAGTGGAAAAAGTTGAGGTTTGCTCAGAAACTCTTTTTAGTGGTTGCAGCTTCAGGAGGCTTTTTTTCCATTAAAACAACATAAATGATATTGTGGGTTTGTTCGCGTATGATTTTAAATGTAGTTTGTATTTAATGCATTTAATTACAGACTCATTTTGTGTTTTTGAACGCAAAATGTGATCTGTTCATTTTCTATGCCTATTAGCAAGCAGGTCTTAAGTAAAAGATTTACAAAATAAGTGTATGTTAGACTGCCTGTCAACTGGGCTCTGGAAATGTTTGCAATCTTTTTTTTAGATTGCAAATATTACACAGTTCCACATGCAATTAAAGGTTCTAGCACATTGGAATATTCTTGGCTTATTATAGAGATTTTTTCCACCTTCCCTGTTGAGGGATTTTTGTGTTACTCTAGGATCAGGTAAGTTTTTATGAATGATATCTTTTTTTATACAGTATGCCTTATGTCTTATCCAGAACATCCTTAAAATCCTGAATCTATTAATTTTGTTCTTTTATTGGTTTTTTTTTTCTTCAACAGTGATTAAACATAATGGAGAAGTCGGGATAACTGATATCACTGAAAACAGTGCTAAGCTACATTGGACGATTCCTGAGCCTCAGAAAGTCTATATCTATCACATCACAGTCACCTCAGCACATGACCATTCCTTAGTTGTGAAGCTTAATTTAACAAGCAATGAAAGAGTCATTGGTGGTCTTCAGAGTGGACAAAAGTATCATGTTGCTATTACAGGTTACCATAATGCCCAGGCCAAAGCTACTTATAGGGGAGCATTTAATACAAGTAAGTTATCTTGGGTATTGGAATTAAGTGCATTGTTTTTTCTATCAGTTTTGGATTTTGGACATATGAAGAAGCAAACCAGTACATTGTCCTAATAGTAACAACACATAGCCTAATTAATACTATGTATTTGGGTCACATTTTTAAAGCAGCACTATATTAGTATAGTGTGGTATATTATAGCAGCACTATATTAGTATAGTGAGGTATTAATTTGATACAGATTTTTTACAGTAGGAGAAAACAATAATATTATAACAATTTGATTAATATTGATCTGCGACTTCCAAATGTCTACTCTGAAGGAATAATGCCCTCTTCCTACTTTTTTATACTGCTGAAGCATAATTTCTAGTGAGAAATGTATTTCTGAATGAAATGCCTGATTTGAGTACCAACTTTGTTAAGAACCGGTTTATACTTCAGGCACGTTTGCTCAAAATGTCTCTTTTAAAAAGGGAGCTTATAATAATCATAACTGGATTACTGGATATAGTCAGGTGTTACATAATATTCAAAATATACATCTGTATATTATTATAATATTTCCATGATTTTAATTCATTCCTAGGCACTGTACTTTCTAAAATTGTAATATTAAAACACACGATAGTTTTCTTGTTCTTTATGTATCATTACTAAAGCTGAAGAAGTGTTGTGTGCAATGTTTCAATCAGGCTGGATGTAAGTAAAAAAGTTTATTGTGTGATTTGAGTCCTCCTGACCCCACCCTCACAATTGCTTGGCTTGCTTTCTACAGAGAGCATGCTAGCAGCCAAGCTCCCTTCAGCAGGAACAGCAGCAGCAGCAGCAGCAGCAACCAATGTAATGTTGAACACTGAACCTTTGAAAGTCCCTGAAAAAGGTGAGTCCAAGCTATGAAAGATATCAGAAGTATGGGAAATGAAAGTTTGGATGGATTAAACCAGAAGTCCCCAAACCTTTGGGCACCAGGGTCCAGTTCCATGGAGATAGGTTTTGCAGATCCGGGGGGCGGGGGCAGGCATGGTTTCGCATGCTGCCTGCATCCTGCGAATGGGGCTGTTTGCTTAGACAGGTTTCTGGCATGCTTTGGAGCAGTGCCATCCATTGACTGGGGGTTGGGGACTCCTGGATTAAACTATGTCCTAGACAAAACATCTAAAGTGGCACCAACATGATATGCTACCTGACATGAAGGATACTGGTTGATTTTTGTGGAACAGTAAAATATGTAAACTAAAGGGTAAACATAAGGTGCCAGGGAACTTTTTATCCCAAAGTAAGTGGCAAGTAGATTCATGACCATGAATCTCAAATGTCCCACGCTTTGTACCAGAGTTTTCATTAGCTAGAGCCAGCAAGTAGCACTATTATTGTTGATTCTCAGTAAAGCATGACAGGATTGTAGAAATTAAAGCTGGATTCTAATACAGGGTGATTTTGAAAATTCCAAAAGAGCTAAGAGGATGCTCAAATGAAATGTACCATATTTGTATCTTCTGTAGTGAGATGCATTGGTTCCTAGTATGTATGTATGTATGTATGTATGTATGTATGTATGTATGTATGTATGTAAGCTTTTCACATTATATGAAGGTGTGTGAAAAGGAAGAATACCTAGTTTTGCACAGCCCTTTTCTTTCGGGAAAAATTCCCACAATTGCACTGTTCACAGAACCTTTGACACTAGTAATGGTAAGACATTCTTCAGCATTGCAAAGTTTAAAGCTTTAGGAAACTTGTAAATAAAAAAATCCTAGGAACAGGTTGCATTTCTTCAGTGATTACAGCTAGGGAGACTTGCTCTGCTGTCTTAATTATTTTCTTCCCAAAAAGCCTATCACTACTGTTCTACAGGTAGTAGTACTACCCATTTGCATTTTGGAGGGCAAATGTTGGCTCATTCACTCCTTCAGCAGACAATGACTTAGTTTCATATCTTGCAACTATGCAGCGCTTTGGTTTCATTCCAAAAAGATGCTTCAAAGCGCATATTGATATGAATGTACACCTATCCACAGTTCTTTCAAAGTAGCCATGTCTTATCTTATGCTATGTCAATTGGTAGTTGCATAAGGTGTGTGACAGACATCTGTTTTAAAGAGTTGCAGTCAGGTACTGTGTTCATATATCAAAGGTTCATTTTTAAATTATTTCCAAATAATTGAAAATAATTAGGGCTGGCAAAACATGCCAGCCCTAATAGGCCACCAGTCATCCTAGTATAAAATGTTTCTGGGGGTAATGGAAAATATATTTTCTTATGGCTCATTGGAAAAGTCCGAGTTATGTGAAGTTGTGTCACTATAAAATCCTGTGTCATTTCTTTGCCATGTGTCTTAGTTCAAGTAATTATTTATTTTTTATAACAAATCATTGTACTAAACTCAGTTACTAACAATATGTAGATAATTCACCTTTTTCTGAATGTATGATTGTTGGGTTTTAATTTTTTTGTTATAATAATTTTATGTTAATATGACAAGTGTATGAAATTGTAATAATTTTAATAAAACCGCTGTTAAAATCTAAGATGGGTTGAATTGATATTGGATTTGTTTTTCAAAATCTGATGTTATCTTTACTGCTAACAGTATTTGAACTTCCTTGTACATTGTCCATTAATAGGAAAGATATGAGCCACATAATTCTTTCAAATTTAAAATTCAGACAAGTATTTTATTTTGCTTTGTTTTAGCTTTCCACAATCTATTGGTTTTTTTCTGTTGCATATTATGAATTCTGCCCTGAACTGCCATGCCAGACATTTCTAATAATGTTCATGATCATGGTAGAACTCACATTTTTTAAAGTCTGCAAACTTCTGTAAGACCATATGAAAAAAAAATACTAGGATTTCCTTTCATTCAAATTGATAACTGAAGGTTTGATGAAAGGTACTAAATATATATCTTCATACAGGCTACCCAGCAATGCTGTTTTGAATATACTATTCTCTTTTATGAAGTTAATCATAGAAAAATGTAGAAAACTAAATTCTTATAAGAGATAAATTCTGAAAGACAATTTTGAAAATGTTGAGCTTTGTAAAGCTTTAGATGGAAATTGGTGGAGATATCTTTTCCCCAGACATGGTAGATTTTGCATATTTGCATTACAGATTAATTTATTTAATCATTTTCATCTTTGTTTGTCTAATTCCATTATTCTTATCTTTTTAATGTGTATAATTTCACTTATTTTTCTGTTACCAATTTTCAGCCTTTATGACACAGTTGTTGCAGCACTGAACTGGTTCTTCAAAGTCTCTTGTCCTCGTCTAGTTTAACTTCTTTTCAACTATTCTCTTGCCAGTGAGCCATGTAAATTTCATGTAATAATGATAACCCTTTTCTTTTGGACTTGTATTCACTTATAAATGTTCCTAGTGTGAGAAAATCCCCTGTAGTCACATCATATTGTTTCTGAAGATGCCATGACATGGGTGGAGACAATAGGAAACTGTGTCTGTTGTGTGTGTCTGTGTGCTCATGTGTACTCTTCCAAATAGGAACTGCTTCATTGAATAGCCTGTGTTTGTGAGACATGATAATGCCTTATTATGCAACCAAGAGAAAGAATAAACTTCAGTGCAGATGTAGAAAGCAAAATATAAAGTATACAAACATTTCAGGTACAGGTGGTCCTTAATTTACAACCATTTGTTTAATGATCGTTTGAAGTTACGATGACCCTGAAAAAAGTGACATGACCCTTTTCACACTTACGACTGTTGTAGCATCCCCATAGCCATGTGATCAAAATTTGGACACTTGGCAACTGGCATGTATTTATGGCAGTTGCATTGTCCCAGGATCATGTGATCACCATTTGTAACCTTCCCAGCCAGCTTCTAATAAGCAAAATTGGGGGGGGGGGAGAGATTCACTTAATGACTGCATGATCCACTTAACAACTGCAGTGATTTGCTTAAAACACCATGCTTCAAGACAAAATTTCATTTATTCGTAATTAGAAATAAATATTTCACAATATATAATTGCATATTGTTTTTGTGATTAATCACTATGCTTTAATTATGTTCAATTTGTAACAATTTGTATTGTAATGAAAATACATCCTGCATATCAGATATTTACATTACAATTCATAATAGTAGCAAAATTACATTTATGAAGTAGCAACAAAAATAATTTTATGGTTGGGGGGCATCACAACATGAGGAACTGTATTAAAGGGTCACAGCATTAGGAAGGCTGAGAACCACTGATCTATAAGGTGAATAAAATGATTTTAAAAATCCTATGACCAACTTCATTGAAAGAGCTGATTTGTATACAGTATATTAAACCATAATTAATTATTCTATGTTATTATTATTTTAAAATCTCTTTTTTCCTCTGAGTTTAGATTTAGGTCACACCATTGTCTAATTCTAACATGATGAAGGTCTTATTCAAATAATGCTATCCAACCTAAAACCTCCAAACAACGGCTACTCTGCTTTTTGTATTGAGAAGAGCCTGGGAGTCTCTTGCCAACCCATAAGACTCTAGGACTGTAAATTCAATTTCCTTCTGGCAAGTACTTTAAAATTGTGATAGTGCCACAGAAAGCACTTCCAGAACCAGGCAACAGTAGACAATTTCACCATATAGCTTAATGGTCAACTTCCTTGCAAGCTCTGAGTTCACAGACATGCCCCTTCTAGGTGGCCAGTTTGCCCTCAGTTGAGCATTATAGCAAATGCTGACCTCAGTACAGTGCTGGCCCTTAATTGAGAAGGCCAACAAATCCAAATAAGTGGACAGGAAGTAGAATAAAGGCTCCACAGGAAAAGATGTGCTGAAATTCACCTTCTACATCTAAGAAAGTACAGGTCTTGTAAGAAGGGTATTATTTGTTCTGAGGGGAGGATTGGTGATAAAATAAGAACAGTGTAATTTCAGGAAACAACCATACAGTTCCAGTAGGTTGCAAGATTTGTGACTATACCCTTTTTGCATTTCACCCACTCTCCTTTTTATATTTCTGACTGCTACTCTGCACTGGATTTGGCTAATGACTTAACAGGCATGCAGAAATATAGCACTTTTATAACCCATCTGTGTAAGACATGAGCCAATACAATATTTACACCCATGCACTGGCTGCCTGGCATATCTGTGATTTTATTAGCCGTGCAAGGTTATTATTTTCCATATAGTTTCTATAAAAATTATTAGTGAAAGTTTGTATTATACTTCCTTCTTGTTTGTTGAAAATGTTTGGGGGTTTTTTTGGTTGGCATCTTGTGCATTTTTTGAAGCTTTTAATATTTTCAGGATCATTTAACCTTTGCACATGTTGAAATTCAAATTTAACAGATCCTTGCTTACTGGACCTTGACATGGGCATGCAGTGCAAGGAGTATCAGGTTAAGTGGTTCTTTGACTACAAAAACAAGATCTGCACCCAGGTTTGGTATGGTGGGTGTAGCGGTAATGCCAATAGATTTGAGACAGAAGCTGACTGCATTAGCAGATGTGTGAAGCCATGTAAGTACCCAAATAGGATTAACCCATTTTGTACTTTAAATATTGTGAAACAAAGTTTCCAAGCAGAGGGGAAAAATAGTTTAAACCCAAATTCCACACACTTTTTCTCTACAGCAGATGAGAAAGACATGCAACTTCCTGTCCTTGAGAAAAGTCATTTGTCAGGTAAAGTCAGAAATGGAGAGGATTGCACTTCTGACCATTTGTCCTAAAACTGTGTCTTGGATGCTTGTCATGGCCGTTGGCCAAAGATAACCATACAATGTGCCTTCATGTTGCTTTTCCACAATAATCACCCCATTTTTTCTGTCTCTGTTTGCATGCAACCTTAATATCTAAAAAGAAACCCCAGTGTTGGTGTACAAATATTATAGAATGGAGCTACAATTTATTTATTTCCCACATGGAGAGGGCAGTCTCAGTACAAAAAGTACTTCCTCAAGAATGGTGGACAAATTTCAGATTTCATTGTGGAGAAACTTCATAATGTAGATTTATCTTTGTGGCAGGAAATAGTGCCTGCATCTGGGGTACAAAAATCCAGATGGCCACAAGGTTGTAGCAAGGAGACAGGGATTTTCTTTTTACAGACCAAATACTGTTACCCTAGTTAAAGGGAGCTTGTTGAATTCCCTTTTTGTTTTTTTTAATTGAAACTTCTTTCAGTTCTTTTTATTGTCTACCTATGGACTTAGAAGAGATGTTCCCTTTTTTCATAGACAGTATAGCCATTCCTTACCATTCGATCAAAACACTCACTTAAAATGATGCATGGAAATTTTCTCCATCCTGCCTTACATTGAGAACCCAATGCTAGCAGGAGTTTTACAAACCCAAATACTTTCTTCCTAGAGTAACATCTCTAAAGAAGTCAAGATTTGGGCCAAAGGGAAAGCTCTTTAAAGAAATTTAAGAAGCAGATCCTGTAAAGTTTGGGGTGGTTTTTTGGGGGGGGCATCCTCACATTCTAGTTGGTTTTAGTAGGAAAATCTGAATGGGAGAACTAATAATCTCTGACTGAAAGTAAAAGCAGCTAAGAATAGAATGAAATGATTCTGGAACTGAAATGTAAAAGAAACTTGGACAGCCAGTTTAGAGAACATGGAGCTGGATTGGTTAATGATCTTGTTAAATGTAAGGCAACTTCCCACATTGTATCCTAAAACCAAACTTCATACATAGGAACATTTGACTTCACAACTGGTTTGTGAGCCTGCATTATCAGTCAGCTGGTTATCAAAACCTTCAGTTACAAGTTCTTTGGAGCCCTCTATTTAGAAATTCTCATAGATAAACAATTTTAGAAATCTATGGCATAGGGGACTAGAAGACAACATATCTTTGGAGCTTACATCCAAGCTGCATATTTAGATGGGTTTCCAAAACTTATGGAGAATATCCAAGTGACTGTACCTGCATGAGCCATGATGGTGCAGTCGTTAGAGTGCAGTACTGCAGTTACTTCCGCTGCCTGCCGCTGCCTGCAATTTGGCAGTTCAAATCTCACCAGGCTCAAGGTTGACTCAGCCTTCCATCCTTCCAAGGTGGGTAAA
>JANHFM010010625.1:149708-162629 GCA_032468115.1 Grayia smithii | reverse complement strand
TATATTAAAAGCATCCCTTTCCCCCTCCCATCAAAGCCCCTTGGAACTATAGTCCAATCTCTTGCAGCTCCAGGCATTAGGTGGTCATCCCCGGGTTGCATGTCATCATGATGGAATGTTCAGCAGCTTTAGCTTTCATTTCTCGTCTCATCCTTCCTCCTGCACAGGTTATTCCCTTGATTCCCCCTCCCCCCGTTGCTATGGCAGCCGGCAAGCTAGGAAATCAAAAGTCAAGTAAATCGGGAGGCTGACATTAGCAATAAGTTAAAACCTTGATTTAATGGACAAGAGGAATATCTTCAATATCTGAATGTACATCAAATATGAATGTACATTATTGTTATAATTTTTAGCATTTCCATATGTAAATCATTCACAATTGTTGTAAATTGACACAATGACATAAATTGAAGTAAATGACATGAAATAAGTCAAATGTCCAAGACGTTTTGTTTGAATGGATTAGGTTTCAGTTGAATTTTTTTTAGGAACATCCAAAATGCAGGCCATCCCCAAAGTTACATAATCTTTGGTGGCTGGTGCTGAAGTTCTATATGCCTAACTGATAAGAGAAGCCTATTTATGTTTTCTTGAAAATCTCTTAGGATTGAGTGTGGAGGTGGGAGGTGCAGGGAGAGGACTTCACAAATATTAAACCACTCACAATAAGCAAGCAATCAGAATTTGGAGAAACTAATGCCAAGATACACATGTATTGCTTTATAACTCTTCTTAGTTATCTACTAAATATAAAATATACAACAGCTGCTTTCTTCTCTTGGTTATCCATTGTTTCTTGGATTGTTACCAATAGGTATGGCGATATAGTAATGTTATTCTCTCTTGTTTAGGCTTTTTTCTAAACATCTGAAAATTGCCAGTGTTTACTGTGACATTAGGTTAATGCTCTCTAGGACAGGAATTATCTAGGAATGGGATGGGATGCAGAATTCCACAGACTTCATTTAATTCTCCATCATTTTTTATTCCTAAATAGTGGTTCTAGGAATACCAATCTCCCCATCTTTCCACTCATCCATACTTACCTGTCTGATCCTATAGGAGTTTCTGCCGTGGCATAATGTTAGTCAAGGGATGAAATAGCATAATAGCTAGGTAGTAAAGTCTAATCTTGGTATTCTATACTAACAAAATCAGAGCATCTAGCATCATTGCTATCTCTGATGTAAAACCTGAAATAATCAATAAAGCTACCCTGACATTATGCATTTTCTCAAATATTTTTTTCTGAGCACATGTCCTATAGGTGGAAGGCCACTGCAAGTTCAATTCTCATCATCAGCAAATGGGGCTAGGAAAAATTCCACCTTGAAATCCTGGAACTCTTACATATCAGGTCAATACTACTGAGGTAGCACTGATTATCAACATAACCAAGATTTAGAAGAGCCCAATAAAATGATAAAATGAACATGGAAGTATTTAAATGCTAAATATTAAGAAGATAAAAGTATACTTAGGTAATTCATTGTTTACAACAAAAAAGTGAAGGAAATGGATAGGTTTACTTTTGTTTGCTATAGTAAAATATGAAGCTGAAAAGTGTATTGGAGAACAAGAGAACTTAAGGTGAATGGAAATTTTGAGAAGTTCATGAAAAATAATAACATTTCAGTTATCCCAAGGATCAGAATAGTTAAAGCAACTGCTTTTTTTTTTTAACTGAAGTGGGCATGGCAAAAAAATGAAATAAAAGTTTTTTTTTTCTAATTATGAATCTGAAGATAGTTACTAAGTATCAGAGGCAACCAATCAATTGGTCCTAGGAACAATGCCCCACTGAAACTTTTTTGAAAATTGAAGTAAGCAGACACACATATTTAAGGCATCTCATGCAAATGAATGAAGAACTTGAAAAAAAAACTATTTGGGGAGTTTGAGGAAAGATGAGGAGGAAAAGATTAATGAGATCCCTTGAATGACTTTGGAGAAACTTTGTCGTATGCCCGACACAGGTTGAGAAACCAAGCTTAATAGCAGTAACTGTGAGAGGGATCTTGGTGTCTTGGTGGGCAATCAATTAAATATAAGTAGCACTGTGTGGCAGCAGCCAAATTTCTAAGGTGCATTAACAGAGGGATTCAATCAAGATCAAGTGAGGTACTGATACCACTCTATAAAACCTTAGTAAGGCCACACATAGAATACGCATCCAGTTTTGGTCACCACACTATAAAAAAGATGTTGAGAATCTAGAAAGAATGCCGAGAAGAGCAACAAAGATGATTAGGGAACTGGAGGCTAAAACATATGAAAAATGGTTGCTGGAATTTGTTATCTCTATTTAAATGAAAACAAGGACCGGGGTGACATGACACCAGTGTTCCAGTATTTGAAGGGCTGTCACAGAGAGGAGCGGGTTAACCTATTTTCCAAAGCACCTGAAGGCCAGACAAGGAATAATGAATGGAAACTGATCAAGGAGAGATTCAACCTAGAAATAAGGAGAATTTTTCTGACAGAACAATCAAACAATGAAACAGCTTGCCTTCAGAAGTTGTGGTAGCTTCAAAACTGGAGGCTTTCAAGAAGAGACTGGACAGTCTTCTGTCAGAAATGATATAGGGTCTCCTGCTTGAACAGGGGGTTGGACTAGATAACCTACAAGGTCCCTTCCAAATCTGTTATTCTAAATACAAAACATGATTTGTCCATAGAGTTCCCAGGATCTGGAACTCTAAATAACTAATTAGATTTCTATAGAGAGACATATTTATATTTTGCAGTATCCTAATTGTGTTTTTTTGATCCTAATTTTGCCTGAAGTATTTTTCAAGCAAGGTGAAAATATAAACTAGTTAATTATTGAGCCACATCCATTAGTACAGCAACAAGAGATAGTTATTAAAAAATCCATGTTTCTTTCATGAAACAGATGGAAAGGAACCTTTAAATAAACCCTATTGAATCATTGTCCATTTTGTCTGAAAAGATATTGATACAAATTTTCATTGTAAATTTATGAAACTTACTGTTGGTAAATATTCTTTTGGAATGCTTGCCATTGGTTTCAGAAATGTATTCAATAAAATTTGTAATTAAGAGTATATAGTGAATAATCTCATCTATTTCACTGAAATCCAATTTTTCATACAAGATCATTTCCAATAAGAACTAATCACAAACTTTATTCTTATCATAATACCACTCTGTTGAATGGTGGGATTCTTTAGCTGTTCAGTTAAAATTGGTGAAATAGTAGGTGTTCCATGGTCCTTGTCTCTTCTCCATAATATTAGAAGTAAATAACAATAGGACCCAAAATTTTGTTAATAACAAACCCGCAAGAAATCACAAATACCCTTTGGCTGTAAGACAACAAACAATAATTTGCTCCACAAACTGTGTGGATACTTGATTGTTCATAGATTTTTTTTATTTGTGTAGGATAAACTGTTGTGAGGAGAAAATGAAGCACCAAAGAACTGTTGCATCTTCTTTTTAAGAAGGCACTATACAATAATAACATGCAGAATTAAATTTAGTTAATATTTATTTCCACCCAGGCTCTAGGTTGTGCATGCTCATTATAGGCATCACAGCCATAATAACATAACTGGTCTCAACATTTACAGGACAGAAAGTTCACATGAAGAATTTACCCAGGAGGAAATTTCCAAGAAGGAAATTAAGAAGCAGAACAAAAGAGGTAGCAAGAGAAGGTATGAGTAAAAGAACTGAAATTAATTGGATCAAGGGAAATGTATGTATTGAAAGATGATAGCTAGTAATCATCCCTAAAACAAAAACAGTCAAAGAGATAACTGAATAAAATTAGGTTAGTAATGAAGTCCTGAGCGCCGTTCTAATCAGAGTAAAAGATTCTTCACTAGATATTCTCAATATGATCTAGCTTCATAATCTTGTCAAACAGTTTTAAGTGAACAATTTTGTAATATAATAAAATATTAAATATAATTAAAAAGTAATGGAGAAAAGAGTTCACAATATTAATTCATGCAGAATAACAAAATTCCATGCCAAGTTCTCTCTGACCCTAAGGAGATTACAATAATAAAGCAATATCACAAAAATATAATTGTAAATGCTATTAACTACCAAGGAATAATAATAATAAATATCTGCCCTTCTTAAGTTTCTATTACATCTCCCATTTGTCAAGATTTCTCAAAGATAGTTGAAGGTTCAGTCAGATCATCAGCAAATTTCTTTAGTTTCCTAGAATGTAGCTCATTCTAGGATTACTTGAATTTATTCAGGGTAAATAGGTATTTCCCTTACTATGTTTCATTTATTTATTTTACATATCTATATGATGTCCTTTCTCAAATAGCTTTGGACAGTTTATAATATAACTATATAAATGTTAAAAGTTATACTGTAAATATTTTAACTTCATCAGCATAAATCCCTAAAACTAAATGTTGTTTAAGGCTTTAAATATTCTTTAGGCTTTAAGCAAATGCTTTCAATTTATTCTTAAAATAAAAGAAACTTGTCTTGGGGGTGGGGAAATAGACTAGTCTCCATGTTATATATGTTCAAGAGGGAATTTGCAAAAGTTGGAAAAGTGTGTAGCTCATTATATGGGACTGGATGACCTTAGACACAGACCTAAACCATGGAAAAGATGTGCTAATGTGCTGATACTGGGCCAGTTGCAACTTCTAAAACATCTTATAAGGCTGTTTCATAACAAATATACTGCAGTAATCTAAATTTACACTATTTATTTAGTGTCAATACTAGATTCAGGAGGACTCTCAGGCATGAACCTGAACTCTTACTTCAACAGTAGCTAAGTCACTTCAACAATGAGACCGGCAGCATATATATTAAATCAATAAATATATAGATAAATTGAAATGTAACCTCATCCTGAATAACACCAAAATCCTGAAGTGGACCCACAGAATCAACAGTCATTTAATCTTGTCTGAATTCTGTTCCAGATGGTCTTTCTGGTTTCCTGTATCTTGGAAATAGGGGAAGGAAAGGAGATGTAGTCTATATATCTGGTAGTAATTGGAATAGTAACTGCTTGAAATTGCTCCCAGTGGCTTCATAGTGATTTTAGATAGCAGGCAAGACAAATTGGAACCTTTTGGAGAATGGACACTGGCACAGGACAATGCCCAAGAGACCAAGCAAATTTCTTCCAAAGGTAACTTGATAATTTCCAAAAAAGGTAAGAGCCATGTCATCACAGGATAGTAGGTTACCTCTTTTAAAAATACTACAGCCACTGGGATCAAAAGCAGCTAAAAGATCCAAAGCTCAACAGGGTCACCTATTTCTCTCTCCCAGTTGAGATTAAGGCCTTTTCTACATGCTAAAAAGTTCATGGAGTCACAAAAGCTGTCTTATTACCCAAGGTTTAAATATGAAATGTTGAATACTGGCTTGTAGTTATAAAAAACAGATGACATCTTAAGTAAGGCTTCTATCAGTTTTAAATTCAAATCCTGCTCCTTCATGCTGCCCTTCACCTCTTTCTGGTAGAATATTTTCTGAGAAGACCTCATGAGCCAAAATAGAAGTTGAGTGGAGAAATTTCCCTGTATCCAACAATACAGTCATCTTTATTAAGCATTAGCACTTTTGGAGTAGTTAGCATAGTTTCTTTTTCTTTTCTTTGCACAAATTGGAAGAACTCCTTTTTATCCTTCTTGGCTTCAGGGATTTCACCAATAATAAAGTTACTTTTAGGTACCATTCCTTTTGAACCTCATATTTGGGTCCTCTTTTTGTTTTCAGAATTCAGTAAAGTCTTTGTGCAGTTATATTGGCAGCTTGTGTTGTCATGTGTCCATTCTGGCACCCACTCCAACCCGAGTTGTTTGCAATTTTGCATTTGGTTTCTTTTTTAAACTGCCATCCTCCATGGGCTCCTATTCCCATTAGCTTCTCCTTTTGAGGAAGTCTACTTAGCATTAATCTTACTGTTAAAATCTTTTTCTGGAATTCTAAGATCCATGTGATTCCATTTAGCTTTAATTTTCTTGAAAATGAAATATTGTTTCTTTTACCCACATTCCTTGTAAAAAAAGGAAGAAGCATTTGGTGGTGCAAGAAGTAGAAACACAAATATTTCTTTTCTCTAATTTATTTAGTAGGATGTAGAATATCTGAGACGATTCAGCAGAAGGCTGTAAGGCACAAATACGCATGCGAGGAAAATATACCTTTTTACCAACTATTCTTTTAAGATTTTTTTAAAATAATATTTTTATTAAAATTTTAACTACAATAACAAAAGGTAATACAAACTAAAAAGAAAAATAAACTTAAAAAGTGCAAGGAAGAAAGAAAAAAGTAAAGTAAAAAGAAAATAGAACGGAAATGATTTCTAAACATTGTTTTTCTTCATGCTCAAAAGCTGTTCACAGATACACTTTCTACTTGGATAATTGCAGGTAGTCCTCAGTTAACAACCATTTGTTTAGTGATTGTTCAAAGTTGTGATGGTGCTGAACAAGGTGTCTTGCCACCGGTCCTTGAAGTTGCAGCTGTTGTAGTATCCCTCTGGTCATATGACAACCAGCTTGCAATTAATAATGTTGCAGCATCCTGGGGCTATGTGATTGCTATTTGTGATCTTCAGTGTCAGTTTCTCACAAGCAAAGTCAGAAAGCCAGTAGGAGGTCTCAAATAGTGACTAAGTGGTGCACCTGGCGACCACAACTGGGACTGCTACAACTGCTGTTGTAAGTTTGATTTGGATCATTAAATCTGATTTGGATATATTTGTTCAAAATGTACTTGAAAGATCTTCAAAGTTACCCCCCTTCAGTTTAAAAATACATGACAAATGAGAGATTTAATCCAAGTTTCTCTTTATATGAAAAATAAACTATTCATTTTAGATTCAATGATATATGAGTATAGCAATAGCAATAGCACTTAGACTTATATACCACTTCACAGTGCTTTACAGCCCTCTCAAAGCGGTTTGCAGAATTAGCATATTGCCCCCAACAATCTGGGTCCTCATTTTACCAACCTCGGAAGGATGGAAGGCTGAGTCAACCTTGAGCAGGTGAGACCTGAACTGCCAAACAGCAGAAGTAGCCTGCAATACTGCATTCTGCCACTGTGGCTCAGCATAACGAATAAAAACATGGCACTGAATCTATTTAGGTACTTTAAAACAATCTCATATGAGACTTGGAGGTAATATTGTTTGTATGAAGAAACTGGGCCATTTTTTGAAATGTATGTGTTAATTAGGCTCAAAGGAACACCAAATTGGACAGCATCAGTGGGCAGCCCATTAGAAAAGATCAGCAGCTTATGATGATAACAATATTATCAAAGTGCCAGCACAATTTTTAACCATGACATTATTTCTAGAAATATTATCATGGCATCATAAGCAATTGGCACAAATACTTCGAAATGCCTCCTTTTTTCCTTATCACTTGGAAATTTAACCCAGACAGCTGAAAATTAGAATGATGCAAATAATTATTTAATGAAATGGTTGTTTAACCTACCTTTCAGAGATCATTAAGTAATTCTTAGATTTAAGAAAACACAGGCTTACATAATTTATCTTGAAGTTATTAAAAACTAAAAAGGTATTTAAAACAAGCACAGAATAGGAAGGCAATATGTGTAACTTGTTTGATTAATTATATTTGATCTGGATACCATTGTATTGAACACACATGTTCGCGTGCACACGCACACGCACACACACACACACACACACACACACACACACAGCCTTCCTGGATTTGAGCACAATTTCTGGTAGCTATAGAGGCATGTCCATGTAGTTTTCTTGGCAGCTATGTAAAAATGCTTTGCCGTATGCCATTGCCTTCTTCTAAGATATTTCTTTGACTTCCCAGTCTCTCTGAGATTTTCTTATCATCTCTCAACTAAAGACTAAGCAAATAAGACTCTCTTGGATTTTTTTCCCCAGATTAGCCAAGGTCCTGGTGGCTATTACCCATTCACCCAGCTGAATAAACATGTATCACATTTATCACATGTTTATCGGTGATATTTATAAAGCAGTATACTGAATCTATTGTACTTAATGTACAAACAATGTGTTGGTAGATCTGATATTACTTAAGCAGAATGGAAAATTTTAGCTGACTTTAGAAATTAATGAAGCAATATCAGAACTAATAACATTTCTCTCACCTCACCCTTTGTTGATTGGGATAATGGTGTGTGTGTATACATACATATACATATACATATACATATACATATACATATACATATACATATACATATACATATACATGCAAAATGCCCAGTTACCGACAAACCTTAATTCAGGAATTCCCAGTCATTTCCACAAACATATTCTTCAAGGGCATTCCTATGTAGAATGGATACTTGCAAAATCATTGTTATCAGGAGCATGTTGTATATTTCTGAAGTTTGGGCTTTCTAAATTTTATTTTATTTTTAAACCCATTTATATCCCGCCCTTCTCCGGAGACTCAGGGCGGCTTGCAATTAAGCACAAGCCAATGTGCTTAGCAAATTGAACTGTTCTATGTCTATTTTTACTTGAAATAGTTTAATTCCATACTCCTTGTAACTCTATCAATGTTTAAAGGTATGACAAAGCAAACCTAAAGTTCTCTTCTTTTTAAGATACCTTCCAGGAATTCCATTGGCCTTTACTTGTATTACTTCCTCATTTGAGGGTGATTTCTCTCCTTTACAACAGATCATCCTTTATTTTCTTTTAATTCTGCATGCTGCTGTATATAATAAAACTGAATACTACTTTATATGTGTGTATTATTGTTCCTGAAGGAAGCATGCTCATTGTCAGTGGAACTGCTTTATCGTCATGTTCAGGTGAATGTGTGTGAACTTTATAGTGAAGAACATTCACAGAAAGTGTTCATTTTTTTTACACAAAGTGATGTACTGATTCTTTATCTCTTGGTTTGCAGTCACAGATATCTGTCAGTTGAAGAAAGAAGGTGGTCCTTGCGGGGATTTTGTTCTAAAATGGTATTTTGATCCAGAGACTGCAAGTTGTGCTAGATTCTGGTATGGTGGCTGTGAGGGAAATGAAAATAGATTTAACACACAAAAAGACTGTGAAAAAGTCTGTGTTTCAGGTAAGAAATAGATAATTGCTTTTATTTCTAAGAGCCAATAACTAATAGGTCTATAAAACAATTATAGTGCGTTTCATTGTTACATGGCATTGTTTATATGGTAATATACAGACATAAGTCATAGACATTGTATTGCCAAGTCCTAAAATGTAGTGCCAAAATGTTTCTAGTTGTTTCCTGTATTAAACCAAAATTTGAATCATAGGCAAGAAAATAATTTTTAAAACATAGTACTCCTGTAATCATGTTTGGTAGCATAAAGTTGCTCAGCTTTCCATCATGTATTTTAATATAGTTTCTGAGGTCTTTCTCATTATGTAGATTTAGATAAACAAGAAAGGAAAGCCTGCTCAGGGTTGCATGTATAGAAGTTATCTAGACTGAACAGACTCTTCAAGATTGAGGGTGAGATGGCCCCCCACAGCTTACTCTATGCAGTCAGTCCTGGAACTGCTTTAGAAAAGAGCAATGGCTGCCTACTTCAAAATTCTTGCCTACCTTTATGTATTCTGTTAAATTCATCACACAATATTTTCATGAAAATGTTTCAGAAGTGAAATTTTAATAAAACGTTGTTTATTTTCTAGCTCACATCAAATCTGGTGTTGTGAAAATGATTGGAACTTAATTACAGCAAAATATCAACAGATACCTCTAAGAAAACCAGGAGTCAGCCATTGCCAACATACCCCATGTAGAAGCTAAGGGTATAAGGCTCCCTTGCACTGTGCTATTTCTGCTTTACTTTCTGTGCAAACCTTGAAGAAAGTGTTTGCTGCACGATTTTATCAATATGGTGCTAAAGTGTTTGTGGATTGAATGCTCATTGTGTCTGGGATATACTCTATAATTTCAATAGTGTGTACTATTTTACCCACTACCAAGTTTATTTCTTTCAACAAATTAGGGTTTATATTGGATTTTACCAGCATACCTATTTTGGCTATTGTAAGAATTCTAAAAGAATGTGGGAAAAAAACACTGCCGTTGTTATATATTTGCTTTTATCATTGTTGTAACTGAACATAACTTTAGATGGAAAGCTTTATGTCTGTTCTGAAAAAAAAGGAGTCAACTTTTCATTACTCTTGCTGGATTAGACTTTATATCAATTTTCCTTTATGTATGTGTGATCAATCACACTAGTAGCAAATGCAGCATTTGCTGGTACTGGTACACTGCTGGGATAACAACAAAGTTCAAAAGTTTTTAAAATATGATGTAGAAGGTTTTTAGCAATCTTCTAATGTAGTGTGTTTTGTAATTTTTAATATTTTTTGCTGGGGTGGGAATTCTTTATTATTTTGTTTCTAGGAAATCTTTACAAAATAACTTTTAAATAAAGTTTAAGTGAGATTTTGAAAGTCTTCGCATTTCATTGTGTATGTGGTGGTGCTTTTTACAATAAAACATGATTCTATAAAAATGGACTTTGCCACCTGGTCTTGTTTATTACATATCAAATGGAACTTAAGGCAGTAGCCAGAGCTTTGAAAGCTTAAAACAGCTTCCTGATTTTTTGCCTGCCTTGAACAGCTAGATAATATTCATTTAGACAATCAGGGAGCTAAGGGTGAAAAGCAATTGGAAAAATTATAAGACACAAGACATATATAAGTTAAAGGGCAATAGAACAAGTAAGTCCTACTGATGATATTACTTAGTCTGGTAATAAAACATTCAGAAACTAAACTGAAACAAGCTTGGAGAGCAAACTCGTATCAAAATTATAAGACTGTGCACCACTATGCCTTAAAAAACAACTTGGCTATTATGCAAAATGGTTGCTAAATGAAAAAAAACATGATAGAAAGAGAAAGGGAGGAGAGGAGAGGAGAGATGTGAAGATCACTGGTTGCTGTCTTCTCATTCATATAAATTATGTGTTCTGATCCATTTTTAAAATTAACTTTGTTAATCAAATTTGTATAGCTGACAATTTCACAAAAGGCACCTTCTCTCTTTTTTTACCCCCCTGCAAAGCAGAGAGGTTGCTTCAACAAGCTTTCCCTTCCTAAGGTGCTTTTATTCATAGCTTGCTGCTTGAAACTGACCAGATTTTAATCAGTTTCACAGTGAAGGCTTTTGTTGGCAGGCACAGGACATTTGGTCATAAATGTGCATATTGGTTAGAAACTGCACCCTGTGGTTGCTTTGCCAAGGAGGGAGGTAACATTGTTCATTTATGCTCTCCAGAAATGGCTACCTTGCTTGTTCTGGAAACAGGGCAAACAGACAATGTAGATAAGCCCTTGGGGAGTTGTCTTGAGCCAAAACGAACCTTTTCCCAGGTGTAAATCACACAGAGGGCAATTCTACACTTGCCATTTAACTTGCCCTATGTTCCTTCCAGTTTAAGAAAAACCTGTCCAGATTAGACATTTTGGCAACAGCTTGCAAACTATTCAGTCCAAATGCAGATCACCATCTCTTACAATGTCTCTGCTGTGGTGTCTTTCCAGCTTTGTGTGGGAAACTATCAAGGCCGGGAAGCAGCACCTGTGAGCCTTATTGAAGCAAATTACAGTGCTTCCTTACCCCTGTGAGAATTGTTTTTTCCTCCAGAATGCCAAGCATCCCAATGCTGGAGCAAAGCCAACTTTTCAGAATTTATGTACCACATATCTGCTTGAATTCATTATAGTGAACTCCTCAAAGTAGAGTTGGGAATTCTACTGGCCTCTTGTTGAGAAAAGAGTATTTTAAGAGCCGAGGTGGTACAGTGGTTAGAGTGCAGTACTGCAGGCCAGGGGTGGGTGCTACTACCTTTACTCCGGTTCTCTTCGTGCACGCGCGTGTGTGTGATTTGTGTGCACGCGCGAGCAAAGCAAGCGCGTGTGTGTAAACCGCGCAACCGCGCGTGTGTAAACCGCGCAACCGCGCATGCGCAGACAATTATTTACAAAAAATCACCGAAAAAGTGCTCTGCGCATGCACAGAATGCTAATTTTGGGATTTTCGGAATAAAGAGTGAGTTTTGGGTGCACGGGTGGGCCCGGGTCCGGGACGCTGCGAACCGGTTCGGTGACGTCACGGTGTCACCGCTACCTATTCGCGCGAACCGGACTGAACCGGTAGCAACCCACCACTGGTTGTGAAGTTAGTAACATGCTTGTTAAGGGAATCTGGCTTCCCCATTGGCTTTGTTTGTCAGAAGGTCGTAGAAGGTGATCCCATGATCCCGGGATACTGCAACCATCATAAATGTGAGTCAATTGGCCAGAGTTTGAATTTTGACCAGGTGACCTTGGAGATGCTGCAACGGTCATAAGTGTGAAAAACAGCCGTAAGTCACTTTTTTTTCAGGGCTGTTGTAACTTTCAATGGTCACTAAATGAACTGCTGTAAGTTGTTTGTTGACTTGGTTCAGTCACTTTGATAGGATGTAGCATATCCTAAAGAACATGGATTGTAGAGAAAAAGTTGGATAAGTCTTGGAAAGAAAATCCATCTGGTTCAGTTCCAAGCTAGGAGAAAAGCACTGGAGACAAAATGGAGGCTGGAGGCTGATTGGAAAGAGGGTCCATTTATTGGTGTGAACAGAACCCACCAGGCACGTGTGACTCTGGTCAGCCGACTACATGGAGTTGAAAGAGGGGGGTTTTCATACCTTCTCTTGGGCTTTGCACTTGAGCTTCCTGTTCCTGTGCAAGAACATGTATTCTATTGGCTGTTGTCGGACTCTTATGGGGACATGTAGGGGTTATGTAGAGGTCATAGCTGGCTCTATAGGCAAAAGAGGAAATGCAAATCCTAGGTCCGTGATGGCAAACCTATGGCACGTGTGCCACAGGTGGCACATGTAGCCATACTGGAGGGCATGCCAGCTCAGCTCTGG
>JANHFM010010620.1:0-13933 GCA_032468115.1 Grayia smithii | reverse complement strand
TCATCATTGTCTCGAATGAGACCGATCACTGTTGTGTCATCTGCAAATTTCAGTAGTTTAACAGATGGATCGTTTGAAATGCAGTCATTGGTATATAGAGAGAAGAGAAGTGGAGAGAGCACACAGCCTTGTGGGGCTCCTGTGCTAATGGTAAGTTAACATGGTAACTTGTTACAATTTAATCCCAATAGAGCAGGGGTGGGTTCTACTTACCTTTCCTACTGGTTCTAAAGGTGCACACGCTTTGTGCATGGTTGCAGTGCACGGCACACGCGTCCGGCATGTGCATCCGGCGCTCCTGCATGCGCACACCAGACAGGCGCTCCCGCACATGCACAGAAGCTTTTTTTGACCAAAAAAGTCAAAAAAAAGTTTCCTGAGCATGTGCGCAAGCATGCTCTGCACGTTCTGCACGTGGAACGGTAAGTGCGGGCGTGTGGGGGGCGGCGGTTCGGGAAGTGCAGAACCGGTTCGGTGACATCACAGCGTCACCGCTACCTATTCGCGCGAACCGGACCGAACAAGGGGCAACCCACCACTGCAATAGAGGTAGAACAATTTAAATTCTTGTGTTTATTGCAAATGCCCAGCTATATATTAAATTCTTTGTGGGGATCTGCATGTTGTTTTGCCACTTGAAATATAGAAAATATAGGTTTAAATTACTTTTTTGGAGTGTATACTCTGACCTGCCTTGGTCCCAGAGGACAACTTTTAAGTTTTTGTGGAAGACAGGCATCCTCAGTATGTATTACCAGCTCATTATGCTTCTTTGTTTTCCCTCAGTGACCTTAATCAGAGTGGGAACAAAGAGCTCAATATCAATAACCAAATAGATCTAAGCCCAACTCCCTCCTTTATAAAGAGGCCATTCTTTCATGCTAAAAATACCTAGGAAATATTCTTTATCCATCCCATAGAAGAATATTTTTTCTTACTTGTTATAAAATATTGTCATCTTTATTGTTAGAAAGATGATATAGCACTATCTTTTCACCGGCAAGACTCTGCCCCTACTCACTGGAAGAAATGGAAACTGCTGCTTCTCTGTCCTTTATATATGACGTGGTGAGCTAATTTAATAATTTTTTACCACTCTTGGGCCAGGTCTTCGGAGGAGAGTACAGTATTGTCTTTCTTTTAACTGACAAATCGTCAGACATTTCCAGAAGAATTCCTAATTTTAGTTCTATCATTGTTAGTATTAATATTATTTAGAATTCTTTATTCTTTATTGGCTTTCTTTATTTAGCAGTTAGTCTCAATATATTTTATGCAAATATTTGTTTAAAACTTTTGGCTTTCAGATTTTTTTGTTTTCTAATTTTTTTGGCCTTCCTAAATTAAAATACACATTTTGTGTAAAAAGTATCACAAAATAGCAGCATAGAAATCTGTTAAAAATTGTCTTCATCAGGATAAAATTAATGCTTTCTCCGAAGAAAACTCAGGATAAAATAGATAAAAAGGAAATAGTAGAGACATAAGCTAAGTCAAAAGCTAACTTCATTGGCTGCAACAGACTGTGTTTCCATGAATGCCTGTTCAGGCTGCCCCGAACTGTAACTGGGACCAGCAACCGGGTCAGGAAGCAACAATTCAGCAAGCATTATGGTCATAAAGAGAAACATCGCATAATTGTGCCCAACTTATGATATCAGTTTTTGCTGCCATTGTGAACCAGATCACCCATGGTCATTAAGTGCAATGACATAGGACTGCAACTTACAAATTCTTGGTGCTTCCCCATTGGATCTGCTTCTTGAAATTTGACTGCAATCAAGCAACCGTGGAACACTGTGATCATTGTAAATGTATACCAGTTGCCAAGCTCCTGACTTGCAATCATGTGACCATGAGCTATTGTGACAGTTGCAAGTTTGAGGATTGTTCATGAATCTCCTTTACCAGTGCCACTATTACTTTGAAAAGACATTGAACAAGAAGTTAGTAAGTGAGGACTACCTATATGGTACCTGATACGTTACTATGTATCAGGAAAAGTTCAAATAAATGTTGGCAATTGAAGTTCATTATCCTTTTTCACCATTATCAAGATAGATGTGGAAATTCAATCCATGGAACCTGATCAGTACACAAATATATATGTAGAATAAAGTCATATATTATCATGAAGGACATCTGGCTCATTTCTGTTAATATGCACAGTTCTGATTTATTATGCTGCATCTCAGAGGTTCTCAAATTAGTGGTACCTCAATTTGCTGAAATGATAAATTAATTTGAATTGCCCTTGCTCTGAATAAAATGAATGATGTAATTTGACTCAGGGTCGAACAAGCAATAAATATATCATTTTCTTTTAATAATTAAAATTTAATTTATACATTATAGGAGTTCTCAAACTTTATATTATCATACCTGTTTGCTGGGATTTGCCTAGGCAAAGTGAGGAGTAAAGCACAGGATGTGATTTGGAAAAGTTTCTATTATCTGGATAAGACCGCAGCCAGATTACATGGAGAGAGCAGGAAGTAGAGTCAAAAGCAAATACTGACCATGCTCCCACTTTGACTGCACAAGCTTGATAAAGCTTGAAAGAAATAGCACCCACTTCTAAGTAGTTCAAGATCCGCTGAAAATCCTATGTCACAATTAGAGGATGCCTACTTCACCTCAATACTAAATGCAGCATATATATTAAATGCTGCAAACATTTAAAGAAATGTTTTCCAATTTCATCATTAGATGTAAGTGACATCTAACATACAATTTAGAATGAGTTCTACAACTGTGACCTTTTTGTGTTTTCCTTTTTCCCAACAGGTATTACTCCATTCCGGTATTGGATTGCTACTGAACTTCATTGTGGAAAAGAGTAAGTGAAAAAAAGTTAAGGAGAATATTATGAATTGCTTTGGAGTCTTGAACCTTATTCACAGGAAACCAGAGGAATAGTGGAATGAATTAAAAATGTTCTTAAGAATTAATTTGAAGAGAGACTATCAAAGACCAAAAAACAGAAAAAAGTTGCTGGATGTCAAAACAAAAAGTGACAATTGTCAAGAAGTAAGACAAAGATCCCAGCAAGGATCTTAATGAAATCTGAGAATTGTTAGAAGATGTAAGAAACAGTATTATAGCACCTTCCATAAAGGCATTTACTTGACGGACAAACTGTAACTGATTCAAAAAGATCAAATAGGAATATATTGAAATTCTGTACAGTAAAGATGTCAACAATTAAGATTTTCTCTGTTTACAAGAATGTCTATTATTTGAAGCTGAAGCTTTCTGGTCAAAGGCTACAGAAATTGACTGAATGTCTTCAGATGTGTGGCAAGCAGCAAAAGAATCAGTAAAGATTCTAACCAAATTATGCCAACAAATACGGAGACTAACATAATGACCAACAGATTGGAAGAAATCAGTTCACATCACTGTTTTTCAAACTTGGCAACTTTAAAATGACTGAACTTAGAATTCCCCAGTGTGAGATGCAAAAACCAGCAAACCTCATAAAAATCAAGATAGAGACTATGAACAAATAAAAGCAGATTTATTATAGATATATATCATAAGCTTTTGCAAAAGGGTTCTTCCATGAAGGAGAGAGAACGTCTTACAGCTCCGAATACATGGTTTAAATACATGTTTGAACAATCAGCAAAACAATTACAATGCCCCCAATTATCATTGTTTTTCACGTTATATAACATTTTGGCTTACTCAGTAATATCGAGTTGGAAATCTCCCATGGAAATCGCCTTTCCAAAACAATTAATGGGAACATGGTCACAATATGCTATTTAGGTTTTATAGTCTGACTACCTAAAAACAGACATCTACATGCTTTTCTTATCAAATGGCTTGCACAGTTAATTAGCCTGGGGTAACTCAGGTCATATAAAGAGTAAATATGGAGTCACTTAGGCTATATTCTTTACAGGAATAATTCCTTTTTCTTTCACTTGCTCATTCAGTTCCTGTTTAGTTTTAAGTTCCCCCCTTTCATTTAAAACATTTTTATATCTGTTAACATTCTCTATATAGATAACATTTGGGTAAATCAGTATCTCCATTGTTGGAGAGCCAGGCTGGTATTTTCAAATGATGTTGTTCTTTAATTTTTCCCATACTAATAATAATGTATTCCTAACATAGTGTCTTTGGAAATAGCTTTGTATTTTGCTTCTTCCGTATCATAAAAAAAGCATGCCAACCTAATTCAAGATCATGTCCCTCCAAGGTCAATAGTCTTTTGCTCCTTAAGCCAATCCATTATTTCACCCAAGTAAGTATCAAAGCCTAGTAGTACAATTCCCAATCTGGTAGCACCAAAGCCACCTCTATTTTTAGAATCTTGCAACCTTTTCAAAGTTATCCTTGCTTTTTTTTCCCCTTGCCAAATATATTTTAATATTGTTTTATTTAATTCTTCAAAATATTTTTTCCAGTTTTATTGGTATTGTTTGAAATAAATATAGTAATCTTGGCAAGTCTCTGAATATATTCATACTACCAGGGGTACCCTCCTTAATTGGCTATCTGAGCCCAAATATCAAGGATGTTCTCGGGAATGCAACTTACAAAGGGCTTGCTTTCATTAGACAAGTGTGTATAGCCCTTCAACCTCTCTTTATCCCCCTCCCACCAAACCCAGAGTTTCTAAGTGTCAGCAAAAGGTTACATATTAATGAGGATTAAGTGCCTAGCAAGTTCTGCTACAAGAAAAAGAGGCAAATAATTAACTGATTGAGGTTAGAGTTGAACTTTGTTATCTCTCAACTTGCAAGATTAAATAGGAAGATCTAGCTTGTCTAAGCAGCCTCTCTTTCAGGTGTTAATTGAAAAATGCAGGTCAATCACAGGACATTTGTATAGGAAGGATAATGGTTCTTGGTCTTGCACATAACTTTGCATGCAAAGGTCCCATCAAAGACTTGATCCCCCTCTTTTTTTTTCCAGCTAGGGTTTTAAATCCTGGAGAGGCAATGTCAAGTGGATATGGTCAGGGCTATGTATTTATTTGCTGAGAATATTTTTAACTACCTGTTCATCATTAAGGACAAATTGTAAAATGGATCTCAGTGTGACTACAAACTCACCCTGCTTCTCTTCGTAAGATTTGTTTAGTTTCCTCTTTAGTTCTTCCTAGTCTAAATGGGAAGCTGGTGATAGCATCAGCATTTGCATCAATATATCTTTTTGAACTCCCCATGCTTAAAATTACATTTAATCTGAATAAGCAACAGTGGGATTCCTGTATTCAAATGTAAGATTTCTAGGATAAACAAAAGAAAGGCTTGCTTTCTGGCAAGCACTCTGCCCCCCTAGGGTTTTTTCTTTTTTGTCTTTCTTTACCAGCAGGATTTTATTCTTAAATAACTGCTGGTTATTTTCTTTTGCATGTGGATGGAATCCAGACAAAAATTACCAGCAATTTATAGAATATGTCATTAATTTCAGTTGACAGTAAAATATTCAAATTTTGTATTGAACACAGATCTTGTAGAAACTTGGTTTCATTCGAAAGGAATTTTCAGTCCTTGATACGGCTGCAAAACTTGTTATTTCCTTATTTATTTATTTAGTCAGATTTTTATGCCGCCCAACTCCCAGAGGACTCTGGGTGGCTCACAACAAATATATCAACAGTACATTATAAAAAACATTATAAAAATTTAAAACAAGTTAAACAATAAAATCATAGAACACTCATAACCCTTCCCAATAAAAAAGGCTCCATTTGCTTTGCTCTTAGTAATAAACTTTGGTTATTACAAACTTTTCACTTTTTTATTTATTTAGATACTCTTTTAAATCAAAACATCTTGTTTTACCATTATGCCTACAAACTAACTTTTTGTCTTTGTCCTTTTTAGTTTTCCTTGTTGTTGCAAAAAGGCAGAAATATTGTTCTTAGAGGTCTTTTGATGCTTGCTGGCTTACCTATGTTTTGTGTATAGGCACAAAATAAAAAGCAAAAGTTATGGATGAAGTAAACATTAAGCTAACAACATAGTTATTAAAAGGAAAATCCAAGCTCCCCATAGAAGGAAAACACCAGCAACAAAAGAGATGGGTGGGGGAAAAAAAGAACCCAGTTCAATATTGGACATGACAGCTTTAGAAGGAACCACCATGGGCTTCAAGGCATAGCTTGAGAAGAAGCAGCTGGAAGATGCCTTTGTTCACCGCTTCCATCCACCATATCTTCTTCAGTAATTGGCTGTTATGACAAACATCTATAGGAGGTCACTCAGGAGAGATCTAAAGAGCATTGCTGAAGAATAGGAATTGGTCTTGCCTTTTGTTTTGCTTCCTTTCTTACTGATAACCTGGGCTTTTCATCCAAAATATCACTTTCTTGCATGAAAAAAATATATAAAAGAAGGATTTCACTGGGAGTTTTACAACCAAGGATAATTATATGCTCCCACAAAGAGCTATTCAAAGTCAGGTATGTAGGCAACTTAATCACCAAAGACATGCTACAAACTATAAAAGCAGACCTGACTCTACTTTATCCATGTCACTGCATGACTTCTCTCAGAGGGGACAATTTTGTTAATGTTAACCCACACTCCTAAATAACTTCTGAACACACATGATAAAATGCAAATTTTAAAGGCTATTTACATGAGCGTATTTCAATTTTGTTTTATTTATTTATTTAAAACTATTGGCTGCCCAATACTGTAGTTCTGAGGCTACAGCCATATCCCCGTAGAAGTCTTGTGTATAATTATGTGGAATGTGTGTATATGTTTACTTTTCTTTGTTATGTTCTCATCATATGCAAAAAAAAATAATAATAGGGACAAACAAGCATAAAATGCATGTGTCAGTAAAATTTTAGGAAGTTGATTTATATTAAGGGAAACTACATGCAAAAAAACAGACATTAATATATATATAATATTATATATTAAAAGAAATAGTCACACATACCTATATGTTTAGATAGATGTAAAACAATGAAGAACATAAATTGATACCAAAAAAAATGGAATAAGGTCACCTCAGAAGTTCCAACATTCTGAGTTCATAGGTGCCAGGTATGTTCTTGACTTCATTTCTCTGTAAATGAGAAAAGGTGGGGCAGAGGAACAATGATAGGAAAGTGAGAAGGTAACAAGGCCACAGTGAGTTTATAGAATATCTATGAGTTCATTGTGAGCTTCAGAAATTATCAGTATCAAAGGTGATACCATAACCACTGAATCGTCTCAGTGTGATGAACAATTGTGACAATGTGATAGAGCTACTAAACCCAAAATTTAGCAATTTCCAAATTTAACCCTTCATATCCTACTAACATACAAAATCAAACAATTACCTCAGAACTATTGATTGATTGATTGAGTTGCTCAACTCCTAAATTATTCTTGACCCTGTGCTACATTCCTAAATGACTCTTACTGACCCAATATTACACTGTTCCCCCAGTGTAGTAATAAATGTACAATAATAAGAGAATAATTTAAAAAAAATATAACAAGATAAACTGAAAAGCTTTCAGAGAATTCCATATGTGATTTTATAAATCCAATTATGCTTTGATTACTAAATGGCTGGACCTATGCTGTTGCTGAAGTCCATAACCAAGTGTAAGGATGGGAGTGGAAACTAAACAAAAACAAACTTGTTCATCCTATTTTTTTTCAAATATGTGATCAATCCAATGAAATCTGTCAGCTGATATTTCCAGAGTCATAACTCTGATTTAACTTGAATAATGTTTGTATACTTTTTGAGGTTTAGTTGGTTATTGCAATGTTGCATTAAGTTCCAAACCTTAAAAACATCCAAGTTAATTTATATGGGGACCAGCTATTCACATTTTCATTCCTAATTAATTGTTTATACTATTAATTGCCAATGATTATAGATTTGTTCATTTTTATTTCTCATGCCATTTTATTCGCTTTAAGTAACATATGTCAGTGCTGTAATTAGCAACTTTGTAATTACTTTACAGTGTGTGCCACTAATAAAATAATTTGAGAAATTTAACATATAGTACATTTTATCCAATCATTAGTTTAAATAACTAATTTAAGCAATATGTTGCTAGTCATTTCAGTAAACCTTGAATAATATTGAACATTGAAAATAAATTTGTTATTTTTATAGTACATTTTATGTTTAAAGAGCAAAGAAAAACAGCAATTGTTGCTTTAGAAATAATAACATGAATCAATCATTATTTATACATGCCACAGAATTCATAGAATTATGAATAGGGATGAGATGTGTCTGATAACGATGATGACAAAATCACTATCAAACAATTGCAAAAGGCAGCTTTACTTTCAACAGCTTATATTCTGAAATGGTGCCTTTAACAACCTCAAACAACAATATCTACCTATCACAGGTCCTTGAGAAGGACTTGATAAGTGAATAAAAATGCCAAATCCAGTCTAAACATCTGGCTGACTGTGCAACCAACGATATCATTACAAATCATTTGGGGTCTTTATGTTCTCATCCTATAGAACAGCTGGTAATAGCTATGAAAATATAGTAGCTACCTGATAGGCTCAGGATTTGTAACAGTAGTGAATTAGTGGTGGGTTGCTCCCAGTTCGGGCCGGTTCGTGCAATCCGGTAGCGGTGACGCTGTGACGTCACCGAACCGGTTCTCCATGACTGGGAGCTGGGCCCAATTGCATGCCCGTACTTATGGTTCTCTGCTCTCCGCACATGCGCAGAATACTTCTTTTGAGGGTTTTTTCCCTCAAAAAAAGTTACTGCGCATGCATGGAGCGTGCGCCGATCACGCACAAAGCACGTGCATCATCAGAACCAGTAGTAAAGGTAAGTAGAACCCACCCCTGAAGGGAATGCATTCATCTTCTTCCAGCAGAGCCCTCAATACTTTTCTGTTGTGTACTTTAACATATATAGTTCTGATTTGTTGCAAATGTTAGTTCAAAAAAGCTGTGTGTCTCGTCCATTTACCATTCATTCCATGCATACTATCTGGTAAGGAAACCAAAACCACTAAGAACATAGTATGCTTTCAACATACTAAAATCCACCTAATCTAACCTTCTATTTAGGGGTAAGGAAATGATATTCACATCAAGGGAGGAAACTGATAATGTTCTCTTGTTTATGCTAGGAAAGTTGCATAAGTTTCTTTATAATTTATGAGGGAACTGGAAGATATGAGAAATGTTCAGCCCTGTGATATTTGGTCAAAAGTATCAGGTTTAGGAATTTAGTTTTGACTGCAATAACAATTAAGTGATAACTGTATAGTATACATAAGACTACTGAAAACAAGCAACAAAACGCCAATTGCTTTGCTAAGAGATGAAAAGAGAGTATCTTAAGAAGATTAGGAAGCAAGTGTCAACAAAATGCAAGCAAAGTTCAACTACAAGATTATCGTTAAGGGAAGATAGAACATGATACACATATTGGCCATGGAAATGTGCCTTCATCCAAAAATAAATATGGACTCCATACTTTAAAAAAAAAATTATTTCAATTTATATGCTGCCCTTCTCCGGAGACTCAGGGCAGCTTACAATTTCTTAAGCACAAATCAATGTGCTTAGCAATAGCCTTCATTCCGTGTATATGCCTGCTTATTAGGGCTTTTGCCCCCCACCCCCCCGTGGCATTTTTACAGAGTCAGTTTATTGCCCCCAACAATCTGGGGCCTCAGTTTACCTACCTCAAAAGGATGGAAGACTGAGTCAACCTTGAGCCTGGTGAGAGTCGAACTTGCACTAATTGCAGCCATCTTGAACTAAGTGGAAACACTTAGCAGTGCACTAGCTAAGTGCACCACCCAGGCTCTTGACAACCAGTCCTTGCATTTATGACATTCACAGCTCTGTAAAGTCTCTGAAAATAGAAGTAAAATCATAAGGACCATTACAACCACTTTGCTTTGATGACCGAGTTGCCAATTCTTATTGTGTTGCTAAAGGAGAACTACATTTATCTAGGAAATATCTCCTTAAAACTGTTTTTACAATTTCATATATTAACACTGACCTCTAAACTTTTCAGCAAACTGAGCTATTGTGAGAAAGGGCATCTTCGGCCTATGACAAATAAAGTCAATTTACTTCTTCATGTTAACACCAATATTCACTACACACTTCTCCCAATGATTGACAACTTTTTTAAAGCCATAATCCAAACTATTTTTCTTTAATCAGTCCAAACAGTTCTTTCACTTTGTCCTTTGAGTCAAACAGGTGTCCATGCAGGTTTTGCTTCAATCTGGGGAAAAGATGAAAGTTACATGGGCCAAATCCAGACTATATAATGGATAGGTAGATGGAAAGATCCAACTTTGCAATTGGTTTGAGGACTTGAAAAAAAATATATTCTTACTATGATGGATTCACAATACGTCCACCAAACTAAAATCTACCTAGCCTTGAAGCATATTCCAAGTGTGATCTGAATCTGAATTTATCTGAAGGTCAATCAATGGATCTAAAATTCTATTAAAATCATGAGTAATAATAATTTAATCCACACATAAAATAAAGATGAGCAAGTCATCTGTGGTAAATTTTAGTAGGATAATTGTAAGTAATAAAACTATTGAGTTGGACAATTATCTAATCGCTAAAATTAACAAAAATCAAAATCTCCAGTTTCAATTTTCCTTATTTTGCAATCAAATTAGAAGACATCTTAACCCAAATTATAACTCTCTTTGCAACTTTGGAATTTTCATTTAAAAAAAATTAACCTTAATCTTATTAGGAAGAATATTGAGTTAAATTTTTTAAAGTATTCTCCTCCTTGACTGATATGTGAGAAGCTTAAAATGAAGCTATTGAAGGTATTAATAGCTTCCATGAAGCTATTAAAGATGACATAAAGATTATTTTTCAAATAAAACATATTTTCTTGGGCCAAGACAAAAAAATGAAATAATATTGAATAAAGTACCAGTTCTTTATTTCAAAAATAGAAAAATATTTAGTATTTAAAACTAAAAGGAAAAACAGTGAATACTATAAATTCACATACTGAAACTAGAATATAGAAACTCCCTCCTGCCAATTAGTAGGTCTATGCCCAGATTTTATGCAAAAATTAAAAGCGAACAAATTTGACTGCTAGTTTTGTTCAGCCTCTGGTTCCAGCTGAACAAACCAATCATCAGCTTGTAAGTCAGAGAATTTTCTCACGATTGAATCAAGATGCATACAAAAAAATATGTGGATAGAGGAACTGAATCAAGTCATAATTATGTTGGGTCTGTATTGTTATTAATAGAAATAGAATGCTAAATGATATGCAGCTTGGGTCTCCAATTGATATTCTAGCTGTATTGGAAAAAAGAGAAACCTCACACAAGACCTTTGCTATATATTTCCTCAAAGACTGATCCAGCCTTAAAGCAGGGCCACTGCATTTTACAAGATAACTGGGAAAATGTTGATCCTGCTGAGATTGAGGAACTGGACAGGGCTCTTGCTGCTGTTAGTTCAGCCGTGCCTGTATTAGATCCCCTCCTGGCTATCAAGACTATCTGCGAGGGAACATGTGTTTGGGTCCAGTGATTAACTCTTCCTTGGAGGAAGGGGTGATTCTGCCAGCCGATAAGAAGATGGTGGTGTGCCCCCCTTTCTCAAAGAGCCATTGCTTAAACCAGCTAGTCTGGACAGTTTTTGTCCAGTTTCCAATCTGTCCTTTCTAAGCTCTGCAGCTTCAAAGAACTCTAGATGGACCAGATTATCTGGACCTCTTTCAGTCAGGAAGTGAGGGAGCATTAGAAAATAAACTTCTCTTCGTTTGAAATTTAGAACTTGCTTTTCACTTAAATGCATTCAATTTTTCATTCAGATATTGTTGGCCCTAAGAGTTTCAAGAGACTTGCTTGATATCTCCCAATTTAACACTGCAGGGGTATTAAGGACAAGATAATATTCTTTAGTACTGTTCAAATTTTAAAGTATATAAAATAAAAATAAAAGTCTAACGTTTGAAATCCCTGTAAGACTTTATAAGACTTCAACACTTTGAATCTTCTATCCAGCTTTTTCCTCCTTTTTCTTCTCCTCCTCCATTATAGTCTACAAGTGATTAAATAAATACTGTATTATTATTTCCTTTGTGCATGTCTTCTTTCTTCAATTGTCTTGTTAAACATTGTCATTATAATATAACTATGAAATTTGAACCAAGAATCTATAGCATTCTGAAGAATAACTGGCTATTCTTCTGGGAATTGTGTAGAACAAGGGTGTCAAACTCATGGCCCACAGGCCAGTTGCAACATGTGTTGGCCTCTCCCCCACCCAGTTTAGCGAAGGGGAAAAAAGTCCCAAGATGTCACATGACACCACTGTGATGATGCAAGTTTGACACCCCTGGTGTAGGGAGACCTAACAACTTCTAGGGGGCTAAGCACATACATGTGTTGTTATGATAAATTTACATTTTGTTTCATGACAATTTCTTTATTCATTATATTACTGAAAATAGATTCAAGCTAAATAGAGTCAAGTAAATATTATTCAAGAGGGATATTCCTTTAATTTTAGTTCAACATCAAGGTAAAGGTAGTTTTATGTATTCAGATATAGTTTCTGAAGCGTGCAGGGTTTTATGGAAGTAACATCTGTTATAATATATCTTGTTTCGAGGAGAAAATCTGCATTTTTATTGATTTTGCTTCAATAAGCAATAAATTTTAAAACCATCTTTCTTCATATTTATGAAAAAGTGGCAATTTAAGAAAGTAAACTCCTTTATTCCCCCCACCCCCTATTTTTCCTGTCTCCCTTGTATTTTATAGCACAGTGCCCAGCAAATGAAATTCATACAGAGTCATCTGGTGTAATCCTCAGTCCAGGTTATCCAGGAAACTATCTCAATTCACAAACTTGTGCCTGGACTCTTAAAGTTGAGCCAAATTATAACATCACTGTTTTTGTTGAATCGTTTCAAAGTGAAAAGCAATTTGATGAGCTGGAAATCTTTGATGGTGAGATTCTGTTTTTATTTGTTGATTCAGTAATGTGGAAAGAATTAAAGTTCATATGGGCCTCATTATTCACAGTCTCCTTATCTGCAATTTCACATATCTTGGTTTGGAAAATAAAAATCAGACTTTGGTATCCAAGGGGTTTACATAGCTTCAGATTTTGTCTTCTTTTTCCTCCCCAAAGCACTACATTTTAGTCAGCTTTTTGCACCTCGGTAATTATTTTCATGGCCTTGTTGTGCATAATCTCATTTTCCAAATAGATAAAATAGACACTTTGCAACAATGAGGTCCACCTCTAATATTAAATTGTGTATTTCGGTATTTATAAAAAATAAATCCATATCTTTTAATTCTAAGCAAAGTATCCAAAAGGGTGAAAGTGAAGCACTCTTCCTTGAAGCATTACAGAAGCTACTGTGCATCTTTTGGAAGATTTCAGCATATCTTTCAAAGACATCCCCAGCTGTCTATAGATGTATATACATAAAGTGTTGGTTTCCTTCTCTGGTAGTCCCAATAGCATATTGATTCTACAAGTACACACACAAACACACACACACACACACACACACACACTTTGAAGCAGCTGTGGAACACATCCAAGGTTTTGTGCTTTTGTGCTTCAAGGAGAAATGTTTTCTCACACTAATCTAGAGTCTGTGTTAAATGTGATACACTTCTTTAATAGATTCATTTCCATCACTCCTGAAGAAATGTGATTTCTTGCTGTTGATTATTTTCAGCCGTTGAAAAATGGTTCTTTTCAAATGAACCAGCCCAATGCTTCTTATCCTTATGTAGTCATTCAACATTGACTAATAATCCAATTGTCTACTTACCATTTTAGTTTTTTAATGTTTGGATTTTCTCTTGTTTGAATTTGTTTGGATATAATTTATTTATTTTATTTTTATTTTATTTCAACTTATATCCCACCCTTCTCCGGAAACTCAGGGCGGCTTACAATTTCTTAAGCACAAATCAATGTGC
>JANHFM010010619.1:235347-249237 GCA_032468115.1 Grayia smithii | reverse complement strand
GAAAGGATGGAAGGCTGAGTCAACCTTGAGCCTGGTGAGATTCGAACTTGCACTAAGTGCTGGCATCTGGAACTAAACTGAACAGTTAGTTCAGAGCATTAATTAGGTGGGCCACCAAGGTCTCTTCTGTAAATTAATCTTCTATTTCTCATGGAATGAGTTGCACTTTTACAATGTAATAATTTACCATTTTGGGGGGGAAATAGGAGGGACTTGCTTGACAAGTATGGTTCTCTTCATCTGGCCAAAGCATCTAAAGAGGGTTTGCTGAAGATCCCACCAGCAAAAAAAATAAAGAAAGTGATTATTCCATAGTAGCTCCGTGGTCTGCATGGTGATTCCTGAAGGCTCAGAAAACCATTTTGTTTCAAAGGGCCTTTGGCTCATAACAGGATGATGGGCAACCACCTAATTGCTATCATTATGAAGTTTGAATGGCCTCAATCTTGGTGGGTTTTTGAAAAGTCTTAAAAACCAAGATCTTCCCCCTGGCTTTAGGGCCAGAAGATCGTTGTTTTTACTTGTGATGCTTGTGGAATATATTGCTATTTTGTTGTTGTTGTTGTTAGTTGCGAAGTCGTATCTGACCCATTGTGACCCCATGGACAATGTTCCTCCAGGACTTCCTGTTCTCTACCATCCTCTGGAGTCCATTTAAGGTCACGCCTTCTGCTTCAGTGACTCCATCCAGCACCTCATTCTGTCATCTTCTTCTTTTGCCCTCAATCATTCCCAGCATTAGGCTCTTTTCCAGTGAGTCCTTCCTTCTTATCAGGTGGTCAAAGTATTTGAGTTTCATTTTCAGGATCTGGCCTTCTAAAGAGCAGTCAGGGTTGATTTCCTCTAGGACTGACCAGTTTGATCACCTTGCAGTCCAAGGGACTCTCAGGAGTCTTCTCCAGCACCATAGTTCAAAGGCCTCAATTGTACTTACAATTTGATGTACTTATGCACACACATTTAAGAATGTCATGTATTATATGTGAAATTTTACAGGTAAGTACCTAAATAAATATAACTATAGCCTAAAATATTTGGAGTCTATGTTAATATTAACCTAATTGCCAATTCTTCACTGAATACATATGTATACAAGAACAGTTAATTTACATTATAGGTTTTAAATCACGAATCTGACCAAAAGTAAAATTCTTTTTTTCCCTTCTTCCTTCATCTTCTCCTCCTTCTCTTTCAGATAAAGTTGGAGGCTTCAAAAATCAAACTACCTAGATTGCCTCATGGATCCTACTCCCCTTCGGGATCCAATCAAAAAATCTACGAGCTGTGTGTATGTTCCAATGGAAAGCTGTTTCTGTCCCAGGCTGGATCTAGCTCCACCTGCCAGATAAACCCAAGTATCTGCCTTTGAAAGAGACTGTTTGCAGCAGACTTCATGGCAAGACAGTTAAGCTGCCACTTAATTTTGCTAGAACACAGAAAGCCTATCAAAGACTTGTGTGTATGTTTGGGGGGAGGGGGGGCGTGTGCGTGCATGTGTGTGTGTGTGTATGTGTGAATATATAAATATATAGATATATATAGATATAAGTATATATAGATATATATATCCTTTCCATAAAATGAGGTTTCAGTACAAGAAATTCCAGGGTGACCCTCTTGGTGTAGCATTTATCATTCCTGCATCAAAATGTAAGAACTATGAGTGACCTGGATGCAGATCTTTTCCAGAGTATTCAGATTATTGAACATATGTCTCCATTTGTTAAGGGATTCAAGCCTGTCAAAATTTAAAGGCTAGTTCACATGTAACGTTTAATCTACATAACTCTAAGAAGAAATCCTATCATGTCACAAGAGACTGTACCCATGTTTAATCTGCCATGTGGAAAGGCACTAGATCTGCAGTTGCAGTTTCCCCAGCTATTTAGGAAAGGGAGATAGAGAGGTTACATTTATATTGATGCAGAACAGAGATTCCTGTGCTGTTGGTTCTTCTGTGGCCATATAGATATCTGTATCTGTGGAGAAAGAGTATTTGTGTATAAAGACAACCTAAACATGAAACCAAAAAAGCAAAGGCAGCCCTCCTCATGAAGGTAAGAAACCAAAAAGGAAAGTAGAATATATCCAAGCTACAAGTAAAGGCTTTCAGTAAACAGAAGAGCAGAACAAGTTTAAAACATATATAAAACAAACCTGTAAACCTGGAGCAGTTTACAGAGTCTGCATATTACCCCCAACAATCTGGATTTGCATTTTACCAATCTCGGAAGGATGGAAGGCTGAGACAACTTTGAGCCAGTCAGGATCGAACTCCAGGCTGTGAGCAGAGTTATCCTGCAATGCTGCATTCTAACCACCGTGCCACCATATATCATATAATCAGAAGAGGCTTTAAGAAGGGCCTGGGAATGCCCTTGGAAGCAATGGTCTTGAAAGCAAACCATCTGATCATTATAAACATTTTTTAACTCTTTAAAAAAATAGTGATTAAGGAACAATGGTAGCAGCAAAAAGAAAAACCTTTTCAATCATACTGTTAAAACCAAAAACCTAATATGAATTGCACTTCAGAAAAGGTGATAAGAAGCATGTGGTTTGTGTTCGGTCCTCCACTGCTCTGCATCTTCTATCGTGGAAAAGGCACATGATTCATGCAACTGATTCCTTAGCTGATCCCCAAATGCGTTTGTAATAGTCTAGGAAATAGAACTGATCTATAACTTCTGAGATTTGGAGGAACACATACTTATTGGTTACTCTTCTAACAAGCTTGAAAGTTAAAGCCAGTTTTGGGGCTTTCTGATCTAGAGCACACGAAGAACTTCCTAGCAAGTCAGCTGAATTCAGTTTAGATAACATTCTCACTACTGGTTTAAGTAGAGTTTGGATTAAGCCATTTCTAAATATAATTAGGTGCTTCAAGTCATTGGTTAAAAAGACTTGAAGACACCAGTAAAGTGCACTTTTGATGGACAGTAAAATGCATAGTTACAGATTAGATTTGCAGTGCAGTCCTAGACATTCTTACTCAGAAGTAAGGTCAAATATGCTCTATAAGGTTTACTTTACATAGTTAAGGGTGCAGCCTTAGTGACTATATTAAGTCTTTAAAGCATTGGCTAACTCAATGGTTGTTGCAAAGTACTTTTTGAGCTACTTCAATGCAAGGGGGTCACCCAGGATAATAATTGTATTGGGACACAACTATATACCATCTCTGTTAAAAGAGGGAGACTTGTGCCTATGCCTTAAGTCAATGCACTCAGCAAGGAGAAGCACATCAATATTTATCTTATTATTAAAACCATTTTATCTGATATTTTAGACTAAATGTTGGAAAGAATGGTGATTGTAATGTTTGGAAGATGAATGCGGACTTGTGAGGTAGACTTAACTAAAACTGCCAAGGCTGAGAGGCACTGGTAACCTCAATCTTGCTTTTGTCTGAGTAATGAACATCTAAATTTATACTGAAGGTACAACTTCAAATCATCAGATGTGTTTGTGAACTGTGTTTTTGCTTTTGTTGTTCATTTCATACTGAATAGTGATTCACTGTAAGACTCATTTCATTAAGGAACATTTGTCAGGGTGCCCATGATGGTAAATGAACTCAGTGCTGCAAAGGAAATAGTCATATTACAGTGTGACAAGGTTTTATCTTTTCTTCTATCATCCATTTTACTGATAAGGAAAGAAACAATTTTATTGAAATGAACTGCAGGTGTCTGGGTATTTGCTTCTTTGTTTCTGAAGGGCTTAACTTTCTGATAGTTTAGCCTGTATATTAATTTGGCTCCCAATCTTTAGTTTGGTTGTCAACTAAATTGGCAGCAATGAAGAACATTTATGGTGAGAGAATAAATACAATAGCAAAAGTGAGACAAACAAGCCATTCACAACAACCATCAAATGGTCTTTAGAATCTAAGCTTAGGTGCTGAATTTGGTTAGTAATTTAAATTAGGCTCACACAAACAAATCCTCATCACATAAAAAGAACTCTAAAGTCCATTAATTCAGCCAACATAGTTATTAATGAACACTGGGTTAGAGAAAGCTGTTTTAAAATATGGGAGAAGTTTGCCATCCCAAAAGCAACAAGAGCTCTCATTGGAAAAGATGGTTATTTGCTTCCCTTGCTAAAAACTACTAGGCTTTAATTTGTTGTTCTTTTATCATATGTAAGGTGTTTTGATATTTGTAAAATTACATATAGTCATAGAAAACTTTTCCTTTTTCTTTGCTTTTTCCCAGTCTAAGTTACAGGAAGCTTAAATCTTCAAAGTATTATTTGTATACAGTGTATAATTGTACATAAAATCCCAATGATAGTATGACTGTCATTTTTTAACCACAATGGTTGTTGTGCCAACACACCATGCTTTTATAACTTAAAGATGGCAGATACTTGCCCGTTTTGCAGGTAAATCTATCAAATCAGTCATGGGAAAGATGGATGCCATACTCCAAACTATTCCAATTCACTTTGATGAAAAGATAGATCAATAACGTTTTCCCATTGTACTTATACTGTTTTTTTTTTCAAAAGAAATAATATCCAATAACAAACAAAATATGTTCAAAGTGTTAGGAGTCAGTATTAAAATAAGTAATTGGTAAATTTTTAAATATATAGAACTCAATTATAATTATTTAACTATTTGTATACTCTGATTTTGATCAGTCATAAATACCTTCCATATAAAGTTAAGATTTGTACCAATGTGAATGTTTTTAAATAAGGCATTATATATCAACAATTTGGACACAGATACAGTATGTTTTATGAATATTTTTTTAAAACAGATACCTCTTAACAAATGTTTGTTATTTTAATATAACATTAGTTTACCTTTATATTCTTCTATCTCTCCAATTCTAATTTTAAAAGAGATTTCTACAAGCTTCTGTGGAAAGTAATTGCAAGGGAAAAAAACTTCTTACTCTAAAGCAGAGGTCCTCAACCCCAGTCCATGTATCAACACGGGCCACAGCAACCCAGGAACCAAGCCAAGCAAACAAGCAAAGCCCCATCCGTGGGATGCAGGCAGCACACAAAACCATGCCCCTCTCCCTCCAAGGAACCGATCCCTGGTGCCCAAAGGGTTGGGGGCCACTGCTCTAATAGGATTGTTGCCTCAAATTTTGGAGTGGTCACCTCAAATTTTATTAGTGATTGCTCCATGAAAAAACTGTCCAGTTTTTCCATGTAATAACCATGGAGTTTGATGGATTGATAGAAGTCTTGATGGATTGAGTTTACTTTATTGTCTTTATCTAATTATTTCAGCCCAAGAAACGTTGGTATGCTATTTTCACTAACATTTTTGTCCATTTTTCTCTCAATGACCACTAGTATTATCTTTGGTTGCCAAGAAGAAGAAATATGAATGGTGGACTTCCACTGAAGTCAGGCTAAGAAGAATAGGCTAAAATGCTAGCTATGGGTATCCAAAGGGTTTTCTCAATAAGGATTTAGTATCATAAACCTTATTCTCCAAATCACATTAGTTAAATGTAGATTATTTCAAGCAGTTATATTTGTTATTCATTTTACATTACAGCTATTTCTTTTTTAAACACTTAAAAGTTCTTCTTGTTATATTTAGTATACCTCAATCAACCATAAACTCCATGGTTAAGAAGATAGACCTTTAAAATAAGCTTACATCTGAGAAATATGGTAGACATGGTTAATATCAGTGATCTGTCCAGAAGTAACCTATTAACTGGGAACAGTTTGCATTATTCTCTGGTTTGGTTTGATTCAACGGTCATTGTAATTTTTAAGTTGAAATGAAAAGGTATCATTTAGAAAATAGTCACAATGAAAAAAAATTCTTAAAAACAGTTACAACACTATTTAGCTAAAGGTTGTTTATAATTAAACCAACTCATGTTCTGATGAGAACCTGGCACTTAATGAAATCATTTGCTATCAGAAGCTCCCAAAACAACAAGCACACACAAATTACATACATATGCAGTTACTAGTGATCATGTTTTTAGGTGTGGTAAAGTCATTTTTAATCTCATATAACATGTCAACTAGCTATAAAATCATGGGACAGCTTATTTTACAATTCATGTTCCATTTTTGAACAGCCCATATCCATGGTTTTTTATTCTACTTTCTGCAACAAATTGGAACAATTTACTCTGTTTTGCATTTACTCTGTTTTGCAGGTGATCAAAAGATAGCTATCACGTCTTCTCGTAATCTTCTCTTCTGCCGGCTAAACATACCAAATCATTCCTCATCCTAGTCATTTTTCCGTTTTTTAATCTGCTTTTCCTCCCAGTTCAGATTTTTTTCACATACACTGCGGTGAAAGTTTATCATTTTAAAACTAGTTGAAAAAGCTGTAGCATGCATTTCTAAGTAATATGGACTTTGTTATATAACATATGTAGATTTAAGGTGAGTTTGAAATATTTCCCGATGTGGAAGAAACTGAATACTGTCAGCAAACTTATAAAGTATATGTAAACCTCCAAATCCTACAAAAAGTTGCCATTCATAGAAAATAACTAAAGGCATTGAAAAGGCAGAAACGGTAATAATCAAGCCTAAAGGACAGATTTAGGCTATATTCGTAAATCTCTTTACCTGTTGTCAAATTCACTAAAATAAATGGAATTTAGATCTAGGTAGTTATTTATTAAGACTGCAGTATTAAATATATATCTCTACTTAAACTTGGGGATTGGGGATATTTTTTTAGCAACATACAGTATGTCCCTTGTTCAGATACTCTGCAGTTTGAAAATAAACTTCAAACAAATACAAGCATTTTGATGTTCATTCCAAAGGCAGAAACAATTACCAAGAATACCATTCATACTGGAGAAAGTGTTACTTGATATCCCCATATAGCTGCTTCCCCCCCCCCCACACACACACACACACACACAACAGAGAGGAAAGGCTGTAGCACATCCATGGATATCCCCAATTCTGGACAGAATGCTGTGAGAAAATAATTTATGCTGCAGAGATCAAAGGTGCTTTCAAACAACACTTTGTCCAGTATGAATGGTATTCTTGGTAATTGTCTCTGCTTTTGGAATAGACATCAAGATACTTGCATTTGTTTGAAGTTTATTTTCAAACTGCAAAGTATCTGAACAAGGGACATAGGTTGCTAAAAAAAAAATCCGCGAAGTGAAAAGAAAAACAATTTGCTCATTTACATTATTATGTTCATCTAATTACAATTCCTGTTTGATTCATAATGCAATTATGCAGAAGTGCTTACAGGTAGCAGCATCTGGCTGATCTTGTCTGACTCTTACATGTATTTGGTTAGTATATGGCTGAGGAATCCCAGGGCTGTATTCTAGATAAGGATATTGAATTTTTTTTCTGGAGGAAGGGCAGTAGCAAACTAGTGACATTCTTTTGCCAAGAAGCCTTGATGCATGTGACTATGAAGTCATCAAGAGTTAATCCTGCCTTGAATAAGATCTTTTTTATAAGTCATCCCAGGGGTGTCAAACTCACAACAACACATTGTCATCATGTGACATATTGTGACTTTTTCCCCCTTTACTAAAATGGTGGGCATGGCCAGTGCATGACGCATCCGGCCCACCCCTATGTCAGCCAAATCAAAGTACTTCCACACTCCTGCCATTTCTTTTCCCAAATCTCTCAAAAGCAGCTGGGAAATGTTCTAATAATCATCTTCTGTTAATTCAGAAATGCTGAAAACAAACATTGCTGTTCCAAAAGAAGCTGCCACAAGTCCTGCAGGAACAAATTTAACTTATTCCATCAAAAAGGAAACAAATTTAAAACTGAAGCAGCCAGTACTTTGCAAGTGGCTCATCTTTTGCCAGCATACACCTTATAGAATGTGCTAGAAGGAGGTATGAATCAAGAATTCCTTCTTTTTGTCCTGTAACATCTGACATCACCCTCAGCATTTTCTCAGGAGTGATTTTCAATTCACTAGAGGAAATTAGGAAGCTGTGGATTACAGCAGGGAAGAATAGCATAGGAGAATATCTCACTGGGCTAATGGAAGACTGCCAGCAGGATATTGGTATTCCTGTAAAGAAATTCAATTGATTAGGCAGGCAGATAATCTAAACACATTTTGTGGGAATGTTTTCATCTTTCTGCTTCCTCACTAGTATATTTTTAGCAACATCAGACTACAAGTTCAAAGGCAAGATGAGGTAATGTTGTTGATAATTTTATCAAATTTAGTTTGCTTTGTTACTGTTGTTTCACTGTGCTAAAGGAAAATCTAAAATAGATGCCCCATTGTTGAATCTGCTTCATTTTTCTGCCAGATGTTATAGGTGACAGAAGAAAAGATTTGATTTTTTTATATTTGCAGTATGGCTACACTACCAAATACTTGGAATAAAGTTGGGCTGTTTTAGGAAAAATCTACCTAATTCCTTTTTTTTTTAAATCACACTGAAACCTTTCAAAAAGTTTCTTTATAGTGAATTGTAAGAATAACTTTGCTGACTACAATGTGTCAGATCCTTTTTTATATTGTGATAGATTTTTTTTTCTATATTCACGTTTGTGTCTTCTTCTATTTTCTGTACTAAAGTCATAATCATGGATAAGACACAAAAAAAACCCAGGTTTCTGCTGGTAAATGCATTACTGCTTTCTAAAGCAGTGTTATTCCTGTAGACTTTTACAGTTTTTCTCTAGCAAAGCAGCATCTGTAAGCAGTTTTCAATCTGAAAACAATGATGCATATCATAAATAATTGTGTAGGACTTTATTCATACAAGTCCCCTGGTTTAAAAAGGGAACACTATGGTGTCTCCTATCGTTTATACTAAGACTTCTTTAGTTCAATTTCTGTTTTCTGATAATAAAATTAGTGTTTGTTGAGTTTTTGAGAGTAGACCCTTTATTTTGGATAGAGTTTTCAGGCAGCTGCACTGGATAATTATAGTTACCCATATTGATATAATAAATAATTGATGCTTAATGAGTTAGCTATTAATGATATACCCGTTTTACTCAGACACCCAAATACATTACCCCAAACAGTATATTTTGCTTTGTAGTTTTTTCCAGCCATACTACACCCATCAAGCTTATATCAACATCAATGCAGCAACAAGTTGAACAGTAATAGGTGTTAATGCAGTCTGAAGTCAGAAGGCAAAAAAATGAGTCTTGAACAAAGTAATGATCCTATTTTTAGACAAATTTAATATAATCCTTGTAAAAATTTAATATAATCCTGTGTAAAACACAACCGGAATCTAAATTGTAGCTATGGAATATGATATAGAGTTTATGAGCACCATTTTTAGAACAGAGAAAATATGATACTGTAGTTATAAAAATCTTTACAACACTGCATACTATATGTTATTGTGAACAAAATGCAATGATTTTCATGTCTTCCTGTTCTTCTGCGTAACTGCACCAAGAAGGGGCAATCTGCATGCCTTGAAGGCTTTACAGTAGCCTCCAGGCCTAACAACTGTCGTGCTCCAAACACAGGAAAGCTATAATGTAAATTTTAAAATAATATTCATGCTGCTCAACCAAAAATATCCTGGCTCTATCCATATAGATAGCCCACTCTATTTTGTATTAATCCTACCATCTGAAAGCCTTTCTCCCATAAAATCTGAAATCAGCCCTCCAGCCACTCTTAAGGTTGCCCGACCCTGATCTAAAGCCTAATTTTCCGACAAACTATCAATAAGGCTTTATAATTGAAAAGTGTCAAAAATTACGATCAGCTCCCTGAACATTTTATTTTTCACCTCTGAACATTCATTAAGATCATTATGTCAACTACTAATCGGTTACATGTATGGAAGGAAATCTGCTTTGAAAGGAGCATCAACATTGAAGAATAAAGCTAACTTTTGCTCCTGCCCCGTTTTTCCAACCAGTTTGCAGCAATGATGCAGGAACATGGGCATGATAGTCAGCCCCCTGCTGGAGTAAGAGAAATTAGGTGCCAAAATGTAAACCAACAAGCCAGCAGGAGATAAAGTTCAATTACTTCCTCGCTTACTTGCTCCCGCATAGCATCGCTGCTGTAATCAAAATTTAAATGCCCCCAACTGCTACTGAGTGAGAAAAATGATTCCACCCCAGATATTCTGTAATATCTATTTCAGTTCTTAGATTTGATAACTATCCGCTTTCTTATTGAGACAAAGAATAGATAAAAGTCAATCACAGTTTTTGAACATTTTTAAATAACCAGTAAACCACCAAACTGCAATGTGGCTGTGGCTGGTCAGAAAAGATGACATTTTGTGGTTGTTTACTTTTTATAGGATTCGTCTGGTGTCCAGAATCATTTTTGTAAATAACGATGATGCTGAAGACTGGCCCTTTGCTTTGCATCATCATAATTTCAAGGGAGGGAGGGATGGAGGAAGGACTGAGCTGGTGAGCACCAAGGCAGGTATCCAAGGGCACATTGGTATTTAGATTCCAGATTTGGCACAAGCCAACGTGAAGCAAAAATGTGCTCATTTTTCACTGCAATAAATGAACTAAACCTTTATTGAAACATGTATAGCTCTTTATCTTAAATGCTAAAATCTAACTATCATAGCAATAGAACTTAGGCTTACATTCTGCGTCACAGTGCTTTACAGCCTTCTCTAAGTGGTTTATAGAATCAGCATATTTTCCCCAACAATCTGGGTCCTCATTTCAATGGACCTTGGAAGGATGGAAGGCTGAGTCAACCTTGAGCCAGTGAGATTTGAACTGCTGAAGTCCTGAAGTCCAGTTGGCAGTCAGCAGAATTAGTCTGCAATACTGCATTCTAACCACTATGCCACCATGGCTCTAAATGCTTCAGTTCATTCTTAAAGAAACAAGGATGATTCTCTGTTGCCCTTTCTGTTGGCAAACGGTCCTTTCTTTCCTGAAAGAAAGTCTAACTCTGTATACACAATAATATTCAGCCTGGTATTTTTTAGTTCCAGTCAGGTTTATTCTTGTTTTATAATTCATTGCCATCCACAACAAAGATTATTAAAGAGGAATTGGTAGATAGAAAGTAAACAGAAAGTAAAGAATCCAGTTGAGCTCTTTAGTGCTTCAAAGCAAATGTAGACATATAGAGAGACAGGCTGCTGAATGATTGCTGAACATCTCTGTAAGACCTGTTGGTGCCTTTGTCAAGGCCTTTTAATGAGCAGAATGTTGAATCATGCTACCATGGTATTGATTTGTCCATCACTGTGGGAAACAGCTAAGTAGCTTACAGCACAACAATAGCTGCATTAGAATGACAGTGGGAAGAGGAGAGAATATAAGGATTGTGTTATGCGTTATATGGAATCCTCTCTTATTTGAACAGCTTTTCATTTGTGTACCTTACATCCACTATAATTGTGTTTAGCAGCATGTCATGTATTCCCATTGGCATATAATTTCTATTTAAATTAAAGAGCCTACTTGTTTTTTTTCTTCTTCTTCAGTAATACTACTTTTCATAAATTCATGTGACTAATCTAAAATACTATAAACTCCTTAAGATTATATCGTACACATTTCATTTCAAAATGTTGCCCTCAATCATGGGATTCAGCCAGTTCGCACCACTTCGGGAGGACCGGTTGTTAACTTTCTGAGCAGTTGGTAAACTGGTTGTTGGAAGAAATCATTAGGGCAGAGAACCGGTTGTTAAATTACCTGAATCCCATCACTGCCTCAACCTTATTTCATATGGTTTCATCTTTACAATCCTCAATTTTGAGTTGAGGTTTTAGGATTTAAAACTGATCTGATGTTCTGTTTAATTTGAGCGAAAGGACAAATTGTTTATCATAATGTTCATTATGTTCATCATCAACGTAACCTTATTTCATATTTTTTGCTTCAACTTTTCACATCTACAGGACCAGTAGAAATTTCCCATTGGTTAATGTGAATCATTCATTTAGAATTGACTTTTCATTCACAATTTTGCACTGATAGCATGCATATGCAAACAAGTATGATGGGAGAGGCTCAAATGTTATTTTAAAGTGACATCTAAAATACCTTCAGATTCTTGGTTTAAGTCCTAAATTCAGAACTGGTTCACATGTTAACAAAGAACTTTGCTGAATCAAACCAAAGATCCATCTAGCCTAGCATTCTGTTTCCAACATCAACCAGACCCTGTGTTGTATTCTAGAAAATTTACCAGGCGTGAAAGCACTCTCAGACTGCTAGCCCATAGTTGTACTTTGAGCTTGGTGACCTGTGGACAAAGGGATGTAGTGTTAAACTGAGATGTGTTTGTTTTTAAGTGTTTAAAAATAAATTGAATCCAGATTTAGTCATGCTTGGAGTAAACTCAATCAAATCACCAAACCCACTGATTCGGTTGAAATCAATAGAATTTAAATTACCCTACACTTACTTTCCTCTTTGATTCAGTTGTTTTGTTTTAAGCATGATTAAATCTGGATCAAGCATCTTACTATTAGCTCAGATTGATTTATAGAGTTAGCAGTTCACAATCCTATTGGAAATAGTAAGTTACTTAACAGATTGATGGGGGGTTGCAGATCAGTCATTTTCCTGATCATAAGTTACCCCTTATTCTATAGCTTGCCTTGTCTGGAAAGCAGTGCTTAATGTATCACATAATTACTAGTGTTAAGAACAACTAAAACACTGTGTATTGAGCACTGAGAGCAGAATACATTCTCTGCTGGTTTAAGCAATGAAACTTAAAGCTGTCAAAATCCTAGCTGTTTATGAATGTAGCATTAAAACACCATCCATATGCCATCAGAGTTTTCCATCTGTTATAGTAAAATGCATTGTTTGACATCAAGGCCTTCATTATGTAAACTCAACAATTTTATATTATGTTTTGTTTGTGGAAATATTCACATTTTGTTTGGATTCTTATTTTTTATTCTTAATTTATGTATGTGTGTGATTGTGTGAGAAAAAAAAGCTTTTTTTATCAAGTAACATCAATCCTTGCACACTCTATGCAAAATTTTGTAAGCATTGCAATAATGCTATGATTACACAAGGAACTATTTTAACTTTATTACACTTTCTGTATAAAAGATTTGTATTTAAAATTGTTTCAACCTGCAATCTTGTAAAATATATTAATAAAATAATGATTATTAAGAAAGAAAATGTGGCTCCATTTTTAATCATAATAAAAACAAATTAACATCGATATGTGATTATGGGATATATTTTCTCAGCTGCTGTGTATTTTAATTTTTGTATTGTTGCAATTGTTTTTACTTTATTTGAATTCTGTTTGCTGCCCAGAATCAGTGTTGAGATGAGCAGCCATACAAATTGAATAAATAAATAAATATATAAAATATTTTATGAAGAACACTTGCTATAAATGGTCAATCTTTTCAAAAACATTTACCCTGATCCAGAACTTTTCCATGTCCATAAATGTACCAACTTATTTGGGAAGGGGTAAATAACTTCACTTCAATGTTTAAAAAACACTCTATGCATGCAAACAACTATGGCGAGGTAAGCTAGCAGGTGAGTCTCTATGCATTCTTAAAGTTTCTATCTTTAAAATAAATTACTTCTATATTAAAATAGTGACCAAGCTCAATTCAACCCATTTTTTACCGCTTTAGATCTATGAATCTATGCTAATGAAATTTTACATTACATCCTACAGCTTTTTAATTTAAAAAAAAAATTGGCAATGGCTATGCTACAGAATTTCTTTCCAACGTCAATTCTAGAGTCCAAGCAGAGCTCTGGTATGTTCTACAGATAAATTATAAGGATGGTCAGATGTTGTAGTTCATATGTCAGGAAAAAACAGCTGGACTTCTTTTTCAACAAAATGATCGGTTAGGACAGGGGTCAGCAAAGTGCGGTTATAGAACCGCATTCGGCTCTTTGGGCCCTCTCCTGTGGCTCCCTGTCGGATGATCCAACCACTGGGACCGCCCTCACTTGCGC
>JANHFM010010619.1:143389-153729 GCA_032468115.1 Grayia smithii | reverse complement strand
TTATATTGTGAGCCGCCCCGAGTCCTTCAGGAGAAGGGCGGCATATAAATACAATAAAATAAATAAATAAATAAATAAATAAATAAATGTCATTGCGACAAAGGGGTCGTCCTGCTAAAGATTACGTGAGGGAATTTCGAAAAGTAGCAGGGCAGCTACGAGCATGGCCAGAACGAATGCTGGTTCACCAATTTAGGCGAGTTCTTTAGATAAAAAACTCCGGCAGGCATGTGTGTACCAGGGATTACCAGTGCAATTGACGGCGTGGTTTAGTGCTGCCATCGACCTAGATATAGGCCTGAAGGAATTCAGAGGTCGTGGGGATTCTAGACCCATGCCTCGTAGACCAATATCGCAGGATACACCAGTTATGCCAAGGGGCGGAGCTGTGCCTACCGGAACCCCATCAAAGGGACCAAGGTTTCAGTGCTTTAGATGTAATAGAGAAGGCCATCGGGTGGCAGAGTGCATAGCACCACCACTCCATCCTACATCACCACCAACAGCAAAGGTGCCAGGTGGTAGATCACCGGCATGGGTACGAGCTACCCCATCGGGACGGTGACGGGCTGGGTCAGCCACACCAGTGCAGACAGAGATGGACAGTTGCAGTGCTATGTCGAGAGGAGTTCCAGAACCAGAGATATCGGAGGACAGCTCAGAGGGCGATGAGGTGCACGACCCCATGGTAAGCAAACCTATATGCCTTTTCCTATTCCGGTTACTTTGAGCAACCTCCATGATAGGCGTACTGTACACCATGAGGCGTTGATCGATTCAGGTTGCACCCGATGCTTGATCCGGAAGGGTATAGTAGACAAATTGGGTCTAAAAACCATGCGGTTACATCCCCCTGTGTGGTTCGAACAGATGGATGGCTCTATCATGGGGGGAAAGGCGGCTACCTTGGTGACAGAGCCTGTTCTGATGCACATCGAAAGCCACTGGGAGATGCTTAGATTCATCGTGGTGGAACGGATGACTGAGCCTGTGATATTGGGGCTCGCATGGTTGGATAAGTGGGAGCCGGTGATATGGTGGGAGGAGGGATTTAGGAAATTGAGGTTAGCCGTGGGTCCTGAACTAGACAATAGCGAGACAAACCCAACACCAAAGGAGGCACCTGTCGCAGAAAAAGTGTCAATGGGAACCGCAAATGCAATGGGGGAGGAGCGTCCATATCCAGCGGAGTACACCGACCTTGCAGAGGTGTTTGATGAGCATGAATGCAAGACGTTGCCTCCGCACAGGGCGACCGATTGCGCCATTGAGCTGATTCCAGGGACACAATTACCAAAGCCACGCATGTACGCAATGACCCCGAAGGAGCTGGAGGAATTACATCGTTTTATCGATCAGAACCTTGCTCGAGGCTTCATCCAGCCCAGCCGTTCCCGACTAGCCGCCCCTGTGCTATTTCGGGAGAAGAAGGATGGGGGCTTTCGCCTATGTGTGGACTACTGGGGCCTCAACGTGGTATGCGTGGCAAACACCTACCCTCTTCCGTTATTCAAGGATTTACTAGCAGCGTTGTCAAAAGGACGTATCTTTACAAAATTGGACCTACGAGAAGCGTACTATCGGGTACGCATCAAGCCAGGTGACGAATGGAAGACCACTTTTACGTGCCCTTTGGGGAGCTATCAGTACCAGGTGATGCCATTTGGGTTGCAGGGAGCCCCAGGAGTCTTTATGCAGTTGATTAACGAGACTCTCCATGAGTTTTTGTATAAGGGGGTCTTTGTTTACCTGGACGATATCTTAATTTACACAGAAACGTTAGAGGAACATGTCCAGTTGGTGCGCAAGGTGCTATTGAAATTACTACACGCCAAACTCTATATTAAACTCTCTAAGTGTGAGTTCCATAAGGAGTATTGATTATTTAGGCTATCGCGTGTCCCAACAAGGCATTGAAATGGATCCCACTAAAGTGACGGCTGTGCTTGATTGGCAACCCCCAAAAACGTGACATCAACTGCAAAGCTTTTTGGGGTTTGCCAATTTTTACAGGCAATTCATCCCCACATTTGCCCATGTAGCTTTGCCATTAACCAATCTGTTAAAGACCAAAACACTAGGATCCAAACCCCGACCAGGACAACAGATTGTGTGGACATTAGAATGCCAGGCTGCATTTGATAAGTTGAAGACTCTTTTTTCCACCGAGCCCATACTGAAGCATCCAGATCCCACCACCCCTTTCATAGTACAGGCAGATGCCAGTGAGGTGGCTGTGGGAGCAGTGTTGTTGCAACATAACGCTCAAGGGGAACTGCAACCATGTGCATACACCTCACGGAAACTAACCCCTACCGAACGACGATGGACTGTGTGGGAGAAGGAGGCCTTCGCAATTCGCTGGGCTCTCCTTACCTGGCGGCATTTGCTGGAAGGGGCTGAAGAAATATTTGAAGTATGGACAGACCATAAGAATTTAGAGGCTCTTCAAGCCCCAAGGAAATTATCTGCGAAGCAGATAAGTTGGGTTCAATATTTCCACCGATTTAAGTTTACGTTGCGTTACATCCCTGCAGGGAAAAATTTCTTGGCAGATGCTCTGTCTAGACTTCCCCAATGGGACAGCAAACCAATCCCCTTAGTCCAAGCACTAATACCCATAGACCACCTAGCCAAAAAAGCAACAGGCACCCATTCTGATTGGGTACAGGCATTCAGGGGTGCGTTGATAAGTGACACATGGGCGAAACCCCATGCCTCAGTATTAATGATTAAAGATGGCATTGCCTGGATGGGGGACAAAATGTATGTTCCCCTGCAAACCAGACAGGATGTGTTACAACGATGCCATGACGCTCCTACAGCGGGCCATTTTGGCTTTCTCAAAACCTTACATCTAATACGACGACAATTCTGGTGGCCACATATGAGGAAAGACATTGAAGCGTACTGTAAAAGTTGTCTGGTTTGTGTAACGATGAAACCCCACATAGGAAAGCCGTCGGGGTTACTACAAAAAGTAGCGAATCCTCAAGCCCCATGGGAGGAAATAGGGATGGATTTTGTGGTTGACCTACCTGCCAGTAAAGGGTGTACAGTGATTTGGATGTTAGTCGATCTTTTCTCGAAACAGGCACATTTCATTCCATGTAAGAGCTTGCCTTCGGCGTGCAAATTGTCACACTTGTTTATTCACCATGTTTATCGGCTTCATGGGGCACCCAAAAGGATCATCTCTGATCGAGGGGTGCAATTCACCACTCGTTTCTGGCGTCACTTCCTATGTATGTTGGGCACAGAGCAAGGCCTTAGTTCAGCATTTCATCCATGTACCAATGGGCGGCCGAGAGGGCAAACGCAATGATAGAGCACTATTTAAGAAGTTACATTTGTTACCAACAAAACGATTGGGTCGATCTGTTGCCCTTTGCGGAGGTAGCATACAATAATACCGTACATAGCAGTACTGGGTTGACACCTTTCAAAGTAGCTATGGGCAAAGAATTCAAGGCTATAACTGAATTCACTGCCTCACAAACAGTCAATGGCGTTGAGCCGAAAGAATGGAGTACACAACTTGCTTCCTTATGGCCCCGAGTTCGTACTGCAATAACCAAAGCAACTGAATCATATAAACATTATGCAGATAAAAAGAGAGCGATACAAAAGCCCTTCTGGGTAGGCCAAAAGGTATACCTATCTACCAAATACCTGCGATCAAAACTACCTAGTAAAAAATTAGGTCCAAAATATTTAGGGCCGTTTCCAATCATTCGGGTCATCAACCCAGTAACCGTGCAATTGCGTTTACCTCCCTTACTTGGTCGTATACACCCTGTATTTCATGGTAGTTTATTAAAGGATGCTGACCAGATTTGTATACCAGACACCAAACCAGGCCCTATTAAGAGTGATCACTATGAAATCTCCGAAAACCTGGACTCGGCTATGGTATGGAAGCGCCTCAAATATCTGGTTCGATGGAAGGGCTATCCCTTAGAGGAAGCATCCTGGTTGTCATCGGATGACATCCAAGCTCCAAAGTTATTACGACGATTCCATCAAACATATCCTTACAAACCAGGAGGGGGAAAACAGAATGCTAATCAGTTTTCTTTTCTGATTTCTCTACAGGTTACCTCCTGGTAGAGGGGACCGCCTGTCGAGCCTGAGCGTTGCGGCTCACCAACTTCACAGCTGATTCAAACGAATTAAGGACAGCTCAAGACTTACCAGAACATTCAGTCCATAGAATTAGATAGTGGTGTGTGTGTGTTATTTTTTTTTAAAGTATGAATCAATCTTTGTCTGATTAACAGGTGCAAACCGTCATCGGGACAAGAGTGCAGCTTCTTGAGGGCTAAAGCAGCCGGCGGATGGGCTGGCATGGAGGCTGGCAGGCGATGAAGAGGCAGGTTTCTTTCTCGCTGCGGGTGGGAGTCGTTTTAGAGCAAGAGCTCAGGAAGTCTGCACCGGCAATAGCCCGGTCGGTTCCTGCTCTGCGTGTGCGAGAGAGACAGACACACACAAATAGACCCAAGCGGCAGCAGCAATAGGGGGAGGGAGAGGAGGAGGAGGCGGCTGTGGCGGCGGAGGTGGAGACTGCCGAGTGGCGGCGGCGGCGGCGGCGGCGTCGACGCTTGTAGCATCCCTGCCTCCTTCTCCTCTGTAGCCACCGTTGAGCCCAGCCGCAAAGGCCGGGTAAAGCATCCTTCCTCTCCCGCCAGGTAAGCAACGGGACTCCTTGCTGTTTGCATTCCCGGGAACCTCGCGGCTTCTTCTCGCCGTGGGCTTGGAGAGCCACCATCCAGCACAAGGCTGGGGGCCCGAGATTGCTGCTCCGGCGGCGGCGGCGGCGGGAGAGCGGGGGCTGCTCTTCGGGTTAATGAAAGACGGCAGACCTGCTGGCCACCGGGCTGGAAGCGGGGGCAGATACGCGAAGGGTGGGGATGGGGAGAGAGAGACGCTAAAGCGAGAGGCAAAGCCGCAGGTGCAGCTTTGAGGAAGCGGGCGCTGAAACCGGGACTCTCCCTCGGCTCCTCCGCCGCCCACCACCCTTCATTCATCCGCCTCTGGCCTCCTCCACAACCCTTCCGATCGCTAGGCTTGGGCGGCCTTGGGTGAGTTGACGGGTGCGAGGGAGGTGGCGGTGACAGCTTGGCTGCTGCAGGGCGGCTCAGCCCGAGCGGCAGAGGCTGCCCCTATTCAAGCCTTTCTGCAACAGGCTCCTAAGAGACCCCGGCTGGGGGCGGGGGGTGGGGCGGTGGAGGAGGAAGGAGGGGGCACCAGCAGGTGCGGCTGTCATTCTGCCGGGAGAGCGGGCCCAGCTAGCCCCCTCGGGAAGAAGGATTTTTACGAGCGATATCCCAGAATGCTTAGAGATACCTATGCTTATGCATCGAGAGGCCTCCTTGTTTATAAGAGTGCATCAAGCAACTGCCATGTGATCAGCCTTTTTTATTGATGTCTTGCGTGGAAAAAAAAATTACGTGATCCGAGGCTGGGTTTTCCACGCCATGAAATGCTAATTGGATTTTTTGTTAACACAAACACACCTCAGATTGAATTAAGGGATGGCTTTGGGGGTTAAATTAAACCGCCCGCAATTAGAGAGACGATTGCTACTTGAGTCTTTATTTCTTTCAAATAAAAGGTGTGATGCATAGGAACAAACATCTGGGGAGGGGTGGTGAATAGAAAATGCTCAGAGGAAATGGAATTGCAGCAGGTGTATTTTTCAACTTGAAAAATACACACAAAAAAATGCTTGGGTGGTTAAATATGAAAAATAAACCTAGTTATCTAAGTCATGCTTATTCGAACAGTTTCTCTACCATCTTGTTCTTAATGGAGTCTTTAAAGAAAAGGTTAAGCCAATGGGAAATTTGGATTAGAATTTCAGAATTGGAATGTGAAATTGGCTACATCAAATTATTATTTTTATGTGTCATTTAAATTCTATCCTTGGGGATATCTTAAATAATACTATGTAGCATCAAATGTATGAGGCAAACTTTTGTGCTTATAAAACATGAGTGGGTTGGAAATCAGCTATTTCCTAGTGCCAGACAACAGCTAGATAAGGTTTGTAATGAATTGTACTGTCAATCACAGCTGAGATCTCAGAAATAAAAAGGGAACTGGACATATAGAAAGGAATGGCCTTGTGTAGTTTCATTAGGCTGTTTTAAAGATAGCCCCTGTGAAAGTTAAACAACCCAGATTTAGGAGTTTGCAGGTAAAAATGAGATTGCTGTTAGTGAAATAGAAGGGCCCCTGAGCCATCTGTTGCTGTCACTAGGGTGGCTCAGGGATTTCCCATCACAAAAATCTCAAGTAATGAGATTGACTTAACTACAGGAAATGGAAAGAGAGGCATGCAGAGATCTGATGTTATTCCAAGGCTATTTTGTTAGGAGAAACATTGGACCTTTGTGGATAAAAAATGTTTTTGGCTGATATAATAAAAGAAATCAGCTGACTTTAATCTGCATTGAAATAAAGCTTCAGCTAACACCAGCTCTCAAAGTAAAATAAATTCTCCAACCCAGTGGCCAAGAAAATAGTTTTACCCAAAACAACCGATGATATTCTTCCAGATTAGCACAATTAAACTTAATTTTCAGTATGTGCATTTGGGTATGTATTGTATAAGCACCTTTTTCTTCAAACCCATTGTGCTTTCCTGGAATCTGTTATTTGCCTGTGAATGCTTTTCTTTGCCATTTGAGGCTCGGACCTATTCATATTTACATGGTACTTATTGGATTCAGGAAGATTTTCTTCTAAATAACTTTCTTTTTTTGATTTTATTATGTTTTGCCCTATTTTGGGACCAAGAAGACATCCAAGGCTACTTACAATAATTAAAAACAAGCAGTAAGAATCCAAATATATTTTTATACTATAATGAACTCAGCTTCTTCTGTAGACTTTACACAGTTATCAATGGTTGTTCATTGTGAGAAAACATACATAAAAAGATGGGGTTCATGTGAGGTCAAGAGTTAAAAGTCACTTCTAAAAATTGAAAACCCTTCAGTGTGCCTTTCAGTAGGAATCAGAATCATGTATAGAGCATAGTATGAAAAATACTATGTTACCATATATGTTTATTACACACACTCACTCACACGGAACATTTTGGGGTACAGTCACTTTTTCTTAAGTTGTTTTCACAGGAGGTAAAGTCATATGTTTATTTATTTATTATTTATTTATTAATTGCATTTATATGCCGCCCCCTCTCCCGAAGGACTCAGGGCAGCTAACAAATGTTTGCCACATGAAGATTCTAACTGTATAGAAATGGGTGGGTTCTACTTATCTTTACTACTGGTTCTCTTCATGCACGCACAAAGCGTGCGCAGTTAGTAAAAATAACGAACGAAACCTCAAAACAAGCACTCTCTGCATGCGCAGAGCAGAAAAACGGGAAAAAAAGGAGAAAAAAGTGAGTATGGGTGCGTGGGTGGGCTCAGCTGCCGGGCGCGGAGAACCCGTTCGGTGACGTCATACTGTCACCGCTACCGGATCATGCAAACCACCACTGTATAGAAATCAAAGTTATCTTGATAGGACACAGAAAGAGGCCAGTAGTAATTTAAGATAAATTTTCATTGAATACACCGTAAGGATATTCATTGTGCCAGACTGGATTGTTGTTATATGTAGTTCATTACTGTGCTTGCAGAATATAAAAGGATAGGGCTCTGCCAAAAGATATAGTATAGCTAACATTCAGTGGAGGAGAAACATCAGAAAAAGATGAATCATTGATTTGGTTTGGAAATTGTATTAAACTGTGATTGGTTTGGAAATTGTATTAAATTGATTTAACCTTAGATTTGTTCCCTGCCTTCTTTGGAATGGGCTTGAGGGAAAGAGCTTGCTTTTCTGAATCAAACAGATCAGGATTATTTATCACAATTTGATTTTGTTTTGCTTTCCTAAACCATGATCAAGACTAAACAGTCTGCATCCAAATATATGAATCTTTTCATAATTTTTAAATTTTGTTTTGTTTATGCTGAAAAAATACAAATAAAGACTTGATAGTGATAACAGAGCTATATTTAAAGGGAGACAGGAAGAGAAAAAAGGCCTAAGTAATATAATATAATTAAATGTTCTTTTCACCTCTTTGAGAAAAGTGGACTAATGGAAAAAAATTGACAGAAAATAAGCCATAATGACTACTTCACATATAATAGTTATAGAAAGTGGATTTACAAACATTCAGAAAGTCAAAGGGGAAGCCAGTAGAGAAATTTGCAAATCACCGAGAGTAAGTTTCCCCCAACAGCACACTGTCCCTCAGCTCCTCAGTGCTCATGCTGTGCTAGATACCTGTGTACCCTGCACACCTTTCCTGGCCCACACAATGCCTCTCACACTTACCCTTGTACCTTCTCCTATTTGGCAGCATCCACCAACCTGCCTCCAGTCCTGGGACTTGCAACTTTCTGTCGGCTTCCCCACTGATTTTGGTTGAGAAAAGCCGGAAAGAAATTGCCTGATATCTCAAATATTTCTTCTTCAAATATAGAAAAATATTTTCTACCTGGAATTTGATAAAAGCCAAATGTTTTTCTTGAAAATAATTAAGGAAATGGGAATAGAGTTTTTGGACTGTGTCTGAGAGGTATTGGGATCCAAGAAGTGCATTACGTGATTTAAGTGATAAAGAAATGATAAATGCATTTATTTAGTAGAAGTACGCAATTCAAATTAAACATACCCAGTTCCACTTCAAAGGTGGATGACAAAGCCACAATAACCATCTATTCAATAATAGTTAATTCAATAAGAATGAAAGCCACATAGCCTACAGAGTTTATGAAAAGTTAAATTTTAAATGGATTTGGTATGCTCAATTTAGAACAATAAAGTTAAAAAAAGGGACTATAAATATAGTAATTTCTAATCTGAAACAAGTATGCACCAAATTGCAGTCAAAGGAAGGAAATTGTATGTAAACTCTCCTGAGTTTGGGGAAGGATATGATTCTTTCAAGTAGATCAAAGGACAGCAACTTCTTTAGACCTCTAGGCCATATCAAACAATAAAGCACAGGCATGCATAGTTACCGTAATTTTTTTTTTTTAAAGGGAAGTTGGTGGGGCAGTTTTGAATGTACCAAATCCTTCTTGTTAGGTTCATCAGTACCACACAGGTATGAAAAGGGATGGATTTTGATCATGCTGCTGCAATTGTCATCTTATCTCTGCCTCCCATTGGCTACTAATGCCCCAGAAACTGATGAATTGGCATTCTTCCATGAGATCATGCAAGATTGGGAAGTCTTAGCTAAAGAAGGGAGAGCACAAGAGGTCAGGTTGCTATCTTAGAGTAGCTGATTACCTCTTCCATTTATATATTAACTTGGAATATTTAAGCAACTGAGAAATTAATTGTAAAAATTGAATTTGATGAAGTCGCTTTCCATTAATTACATGGAACTTTAACAAAATTCCAAGTAACATCCATATTTGTTTTGTTAGCCTTTCTTTTAGCAAATCAGACATCATAAGGGAAAGAACAAATTCCAAATATAAAATTGAGGGACTGAGAAAGTTAGAATAGTTTCAGAAATATTTAACCATCATACTTCTTGAAAAAGAATTTTTCATTTGCTAGATTAGATTCAAGTCTAGTTCCTGTTTTAAACATATGGGTGACACTTCTATGCTGTTTATCTGGGAATAAACCCTATGTGACACAGTGTGATTTATTTTTAACTGAAGATATTTAAGATAACCTACATGTTCAGTTTAAATTCTTGTAGTGCCTTTCTCTAATTGATTACATCTCGTATTTCTATATTATTATTCAAATCAGTAGAAAATTGACTTTATGATCTCTTCTGACATTTTATGATGTCATAATTGTGGAATGTTTGGTTAATACATAGTAGTTCCCCTTTCCTTATGTTTTCCCATATTTTGTTTCCCCATTCCTTGCCCTTCTGTATAATAAAAAGGGTAGTAGCAACAAAAGATAGAGTGGAAACAATGTTTATCAATGTGGCATTCAGCTAAAGCTGTCTGAGACCATTGTGCCTAGTAACTCTCCCCTCTGAACTGAAGGATGAAGACTAGGAGCTGTATTAAAATTGTTGATATTCCCTCTTCTGGAATGGTTCACCAAAAGCCTCCTGTCATATTTCCCATGGACCATGGCAATGGAATATGTCCTCCACCTCAATATGACTGTATGACTGTAACCTTGTTGCTGGTATCCTAAGGTTTTTGCTGACTGTTTCCTAATATGATTCAATTGCTTATTGGTTCCCTATGACTGTCATTAAGTGTTGTACCCTATGACTCATGCCGAATGTATCTTTTCTTTTATGTACACCAAGAGAGTATGCACCAAGA
>JANHFM010010619.1:124518-134558 GCA_032468115.1 Grayia smithii | reverse complement strand
TATTCTATTCTATTCTATTCTATTCTATTCTATTCTATTCTATTCTATTCTATTCTATTCTATTCTATTCTATCCTAAGAGGGATTTGGCTAAAGTACATCTACAGCAGGATAGCCCTGAGGCTTCATGTGGAGAAAGCACACGACTGCAGCTGGTCAGAGATGAGGAAGAGAAACTACCTTATGCACTGATCTGAGAACAGGTAGGACAGAGAAAAGGCAGGAGCAGCAAAGGGCAGCTAGACTACTTGTGAGGAGGCAGCCTCTTTCCCTCTTGATGGGCTCACCAAAGCTGGCTATTTAGCACAGCAAACAGCTGGAGATGAATGTTGGGAACAACATGTTCATTTCTTAACAGTTGTGTTTTCTGGTTATGATTTCTGCCTTGCTTTGGATTGACATCAGTGGTGAGTTACTCCCTGTTCAGGCCGGTTCGCGCGATCTGGTAGTGGTGACACTGTGATGTCACTGAACCAGTTCTCCACGACTGGGAGCTGGGCCCACCCGCATGCCCGTACTTACTGTTGTGTGCGCTTTGCGCACTCCGCGCATGCACAGAATGCTTTTCTGAAGCTTCCCCCCAAAAAAACCTATTGTGCACGTGCGGAGCACCCGTTCGGTGCGCATGTGCCAAACATGCGCTCTATGTGCGCCGATGACATGCAAAGTGCATGCATCATCAGAACTGGTAGTAAAGGTAAGTAGAACCCACCCCCAATTGACACCTTGCCTTGCCTTGGTTGTGTCTTGTGAACTCTGGACTTTTCTTGTGGACCTTCTTGTACTGTGGCCAAGGGAAGAAGGCAGCTAATAGTTAGGCCAGACCCAAGCTGACTTAAGAGACATTAGTAAGGATTAGAGAAGGATAAGACAACATAATAGTGGAATACAGGATCATTTCTGAGTCAGATGACATGGATACATGCACTCTCATAGAAACAGTGAGAGCCAATTGGTGGTCCTTGAGATCTTTGGTGAAAATTTTCATCCTTGCTATCTATATTCTCCATCAACTGCTAATAGGGAAAGAGCAAATGTTTTACCGCAAAGAATCCACATTGCATGCCAAATAGAGTTCCAGCTCTTGCTGTGGTCGTTGTATATCTTTAATCACTTCAAATGGAATATTTAAACATTTGGAATATCTGTCCAGGTTAGAAAAAAATGTCATGCATTTAAAATGCTTCAGTAATTCTCTTCAGAATTGAGGGAATGATAATTTTTACTTGAAATACTAGCATACAATCATGGAACTTGCTATCAAATAAGAAACACCTCTATCGTTGTTTAAAGAAACATGAAGGTAACTTTGGACACCTAAAGACACATCTCCATTTAATTCATTCAGATTTTAGTATGAAATATTGAAATTCTCTACAACTTCTTCACTGAAGGATGGGACATTTCAGCAATGGAGCTGAAGGAATTATATCTTTCGCAATGAGGGGAGAGGTGAGCTGTGCTTTTTTTCTGATGAAGAATGAAGTCTAATTCAACAGGCATTTCATAATCATAGAGTATGCGAAACAAATTCTTTGTCCTTTGTGCATCAAAGTCTGCTTCTTCTGTGGTATTTTAGGAACAAGAGGAGCAACTGTTTCAATTTGCATCTGGGCCCAATTCTGTTATATGTTACAGATGACAAATAGCAGACATTTGATGCAAATAGGATTAACAGAGTTGGGTTTTTTTTTCTTTGTAATCACATACAAGTTCTCTTACACAATCAAGGACATATAACCTAATATAACCCATTCTAATGCATACCATCTGTTTTACTGTGACTCAACATGCAAAGGTATTAAAGTGTCTGCTAATAGGTGAATAATTGCTAACATTTTCCTTGGCTCATTTCTTTTAAAGCATTCATTAATGAATAATTTGAGGAATGATATTACGGTAACCATTAATGATAGATGCACTGTGTACTTTTTCACTGAAAGAAAAATAATAAAAGTGAAATGCAAGTTTTATCAAGAGCACTGTTATCACATTCAATGAATCTTCCATGCTAAATTGTCCACTTTGTTCTTTTGCTTTGGAATAAATAGTAACACTATTCCACAGGCAGGCACTGGATGAAGACTCTAGATATACTAGAGTTAGTGTTGCTCTACTCCAGGAGTGTCAAACTCAATTTCATTGAATGCTGCAGCAGGGCTGTGGTTGACCTCAGAAGGGCGGGGGCGGGGGCATGACTGACTGGGTGGGCGTTGCCAGCTTGACACCACTTCCCAAACTGCTGACATGTTTCCTCTTTGCACTGGGTAGACTGGACTGAAGCTACATTAATAGAGCCGAGGTGGCGCAGTGATTAAAGTGCAGTACTGCAGGCTACTTCAGCTGACTGCTAGCTGCAGTTCAGCAGATCGAATCTCACTGGCTCAAGGTTGACTTAGCCTTCCATTCTTTCGAGGTGGGTAAAATGAGGACCCAGATTGTTGGGGGGCAATATGATAACTCTGTAAACCGCTTAGAGAGGGCTGTAAAATCACTATGAAGCGGTATATAAGTCTAAGTGCTATTGCTATATCCTTTTGTCAGCAAGCCAGTGGCTCCATTTGGTTCTGCCAAATGGTATTTGACTGTCCTCCAGTCCTGTTTTGGCTGCAAAGGAAATTGGAATTCTGACTTCTGCAGCCATTTCCTCCCACCCACCCCTTTTTTAAATGGGGTCAATTGACTGCCAACTTACCAAACATGAAAGTCTGAAGTTCACTAGATTTGACAAGTGTTAAACTTGAATTAACAGCTTTAGTGGGTAGGTATAATTAGTGGGAGGTATAATTGAAAGAATTCAGCTTCCAAGAGGGCAGTTGGAAATTCCCAATTCTTTTCCCAATGGCTGCTGCTCCCAGGGAAACCCTGTCTCCTTATTTCTTTTTCTCAAGTTATGTTCTTAGAACGATTTACAATTTCCAAGTAGTACTGACAGCCAAACCTTTCTTAAATTCTAGGCTACTCTTCAGTAGCACTCCATCTGGATCTTGGCTGCACATCTCTGAATAACCTCTGGATGATAACCAATAGATGCTATCCTGTCCAACTCTTTGCTCCCATCTAGTGGCTGATACGTTGAAAACTTGTCAAGAAAACTTGTCTTTTAAGAGTGCCTATGGAGATTCCTAGGGAGATTCTGAGTCATTGAGATCATGAATGTCCCATGCCCCCTATTTCGTGTCTTATCCAAGAAGCTTCTTCAGCTGAAGAAGCTTCCTGGATGAGAAGCGAAATGTCTTCAAGGAAAAAACAGTCCAGTTGCCTTTTGAAAAAGCACTTTTGGATCATGTTTTAAGAATTAACAAACAAACTTTAATTGGCCAATGATAAATAAAAGGGGAAAAATGCAATGTATGGAGTATGCACAGCTTTCTGCATGCCAGTTAGAGGAGGCTTTTCATGGGATGGATGAGGAAAAATCTAAAACCAATTGCAATCTGCCTGTTATCAATGCATCACATCCATTGTATTTTTTGGAGTATAAGACGCACCTTCCTCACCCCCCAAAAAAAGAGGGTGAAAATCAGGGTAAGTCTTATACTCCGAATGTAGCCCCATCCAGCCTCTCAAACTGAGATTTCAGAGGCTGAAAAAAGAGATTTCAGAGGCAGAAAAAAGCCTCCAAAAGAAGCTTCAGAAAAAAAGCTTCAGAAAAAAGCTTCAGAAATAAAGTCTCGAAAAAAGTCTCTGACTTTTTTTCTGAAGATCTGTTTGGGAGGCTTTCAGAGACAGAAAAAAAAGTTTTACAGAAAAAAAGCAAGACACAGAGCTCATAACCATGGAACCTGCTGCTAAAATTCACCTCTGGGAACAGCTGATTAGGGGTATTTAAGGAGGCAGATCCACCCCCAATCAGCTTTTTTCTTATTTTCCTCCCCAAAAACTAAGGTGCATCTTATACTCCGGTGCGTCTTATAGTCGAAAAATACGGGTAACACCTAAACACAGATTAGGGAAAATGTTGTTGCTATTCCTGCTGCTTAGACAAATAAAATATTGATAATTTTGAATGCATTGAGAGCATGGAGAATGTTTCTAATGTTGTGAAGTTTGTACTTTTCAGAAAATAAAAGTTGTTTAAATAATTTTCCTCATTACTGAAAGATGACTAGAGGGAGCTGATTACAGTAAAACACAGTGAAATATAATTCTATCATTGCTATATGAACCAGCAAAATAAAAGAGCAAAACAAGTAGTTTAACCCACATATTAAAGTAGGAACTTGAAGTATATTAGAATATTTTGACATTCTTTGACCCCTTTTTCAAACCAATGGTCCTCTCTGTTCAAAATGTGGACTTTGCTGTCTTCAAAAGAGTGGCCTTTGTCTTTTAAATGCAGATGGACTGCTGAATCTTGTCCTGATGGGTTTCTTCTCCTATGTTGTGCCATGCATTTATGAAATGGTTGTTTTGTTTCCCCAATGTACAGATCTGCACCTGGCTCACTGCATTTACTAAATATACCACATTGCTCAGTTTGTGTCTGGGTGTTTTATCCTTGGGTGGACAAGCTTCTGCCTTAGTGTATTCTTGGGTTGAACTGTGCACATATGTTGTGTTGGCTGAAGATCCTCCTGAGCTTTTCCGATATTCCTGCAACGTATGGAATGACATTGCTTCATTTATTGTTCTCTGCACTGTCTGTTGTGGAGGAGCTTCTGTAGGGGCCTTTTTGAGATTTGATGAAGGCCCACTTAAGATAGCCACATGTTCTGAGGGCTTCCTTGATGAGTTTTGGTTCTTTTTCTTTCCCATTTTTGCTGATAGTCAGGCCTTTAGCTTGATGGTATAGGGTGGTGTAGGGTTCTGATGACTCCCATTTTGTGCTCCAGTGCGTGGTTGGAATCAAAATCTAAATAGTGATTTGTGTGTGTAAACTTACTGTAAACTTCTATGTTAAGGCTACTGCCTTCCTTCAAAGAAAAACTAGAAAGGCCAGTTATACTTTTGGGACAACCATCACCTGGATGACAGAGAATCCATAGACACTTTCACACTGAAGGATTTTGCTGTCCTAAATGTCACCCAGCTGCCATTTTGCCTAAGGTGGCACTAGAACTCATCAGAAAGAGTCATGTTTTGCTGTTGCCTGATTTCCTTCATTACTCATTCTATAGTTGTATATTTCTATTTCAGTTCTATAACATAAGCACTTGTTATTGTTGTTTTAGTGGTGAGTCTAAAAGCTGGGAACCATGACAACTCACGTAACCCTGGAAGATGCTCTGTCCAATGTGGACCTCCTGGAGGAGCTGCCATTACCAGATCAGCAGCCATGCATTGAGCCACCTCCTTCATCCATTATGTACCAGGTAACCAATATTTCCCTAGAATCATACCTTGAAGTAACTCATCAATTATGCTTTGAAGAGAAGAAAGTTGTCAAAGAGGAAGATATTGGAGAGTTCCAAGAGGCAGATAGAATAATGTGGAAGGGGACAAGCAAAAAAAGATGTAAAGATAAGCAGGATAAGAATGTTAACCATGGGATAGTTTGGCTGTAAAGCTGTATTCTGATTTAGTGGCATAGAAACAAGTTAACGTTCTCTTTGTACTCATATTTTCCCTCCTTCAGGAGTTTGGAAATGTTTGGTTCTTCTCTTATTTTAATTTACTACAAAGCTGTCTTGAATGAATCTGGTGGAGAAAGATTAGTGGAAATTATATGAACTGGTTTCTTTTGACAAAGCATTTAACATTAGCTGTTATGCAGACTTTTTAAGAGGTACAAGCTTGGCTAAACTTACTGTTATGCTCCTAATATCAAAATATGGTTTTGCTGTTATGATAAACATAAGCCATCATTTATTATAGAACACTTCTATTGCTTCTTCATCAAGTTCAGCAAGTCTGTATGTTCATATAATCCATAGCAGTGCTTCTTAAAGTGTGATCTTAGGATCCCATTAAACAGTTGTAAGAAGCTCTAGTATCAGTTTCATTTCTGCCAATGAATGCAAAAAAATAATTTTAATAAGGTAAATATCAATAATATATTACTTTAACATGTTTAAATTACTTTTAAATGTTTTAAAACTTTCCCGTGTTCTTCACATAGATTAAAAAAGGGATTTTGTAGTTATGTATATGTATATGCCCAAGTGATCAAATGATATGTGCAGTTATCATTATATAATGCAATGTACACTTGATTTTAGCCAAGCAGCTAAATCACTATAAAGCTAATATTTATTTCCATTTTTTCTTGGTTTTGTTCTACTTTATCTTATTGGTACAGTAGTACTGTTCACTAACAGCTTTTTTTAATATTGAGATAGATAGGTAACTACATTCTGTTATCTGGCAACTGTTTTATAGCTGCTTAATTTTTTATGCATTATTTCTATAAAGTTTTGTATTTTCCATTTTAACTGGTTGCACATTAATAATATAATTCCTGCAATCAGGCAGTGTAAAATCTCTGAAAACAAATGAAAATCTAAATAAAAACAATATCTTAATTATTTCTTTATCTGCTTTCAGGCCAACTTTGATACAAATTTTGAAGACAGAAATGCTTTTGTAACAGGCATTGCTAGATACATTGAGCAAGCAACAGTGCATTCTAGCATGGTAGGTATCAGGTGATCCAGAACTGACTGAGGGGATGCAGAATAGACTGTTATGTGATGACTAACTAGTGCTGTTACGTTGTCCCAATGTGTTTCAGAATGAGATGTTGGAGGAAGGGCATGAATATGCGGTAATGCTTTACACTTGGAGGAGCTGCTCCAGAGCTATTCCCCAGGTAAGATGTCAAGTTAAACTGCAATCTACTTCAATCAGAGAGAAGTTTCTGTCAAGAAGAAATTGAAAGATACTCTAAGAATGCCATAAGCTTTTATTTTTTCAGAAGACACTCTAATAACTTATAGAATAATGACCCACTGTGACCAGCTTTTTACTACCAGTATTTTCAAAGGAACAAATCATTAATAAATGAACATTCACTCAGATTATTTCATTTCTTATTTAATCTACTATGGACAGCCAGTATAGTACTGGATTAGAGTGTAAAGACACAGATTCTAGTCTACTCCTAAACACAGATTCCAGTTGGGTGAATTTGAGCCAGTCAACCCTAGACTGGGAAATGGAAGAAAAAAATACTACAAAATACTACAAACCATTCCATTGGGTAGATTACACTCCATAATCTTCAATTAAGAAGATTTCATCCTGCAGTTAATTGACTTGACACTTGATAGGTGGACCAAGATGCCAAATCCAGTCTAAGCATCTGGCTGACTGTACAACCAACCATAATAATCTTATGTTGTGTTATAATGTTAGATGTATCTAGAATAGTATGCATAGCTAATAAAATATGTAATAAAATCAACAAATACAATTATAGTAAGTATAATGCATTATTATGCTTTCCCCAGGACATTCATATCAAGGAGGCTGGGATGAAGAAATGGGTTTTCAGCAAGCTAAATGTAAAAGACATAAAAGTATTTGGCTTCCGAAAAGTTTGTGAATGCTTTTGGCAAGAAAAATGTATAAATTAACATAACAAATGAACCAATGAGCAACATTGGTTCATTCTGATCTAGAGAACGAACTGTAGAAAAGCTTGATCATGTAAATGATGGAATATCATTCCTAGTAGTAATTACTTTCTGACCTGATCTTTGGATTTTTCTCATTTAGAAGCCTTTTATCTGACAGCTGATTTTGATTTGTCTATGAAAGCCCCTCACATTCTAAATTGGTTTTATCTGAAAAGCACTCCAAGATCTTTTGTTTTTGCATGAATAGTGACATGAGCACTACTAATGTCAAATTGTTACATTAACTTTCAGGTAAAGTGTAATGAGCAGCCCAACCGAGTAGAGATTTATGAGAAGACAGTGGAAGTCTTAGAGCCAGAAGTGACAAAACTCATGAAGTTCATGTACTTTCAGGTAGGTGTTCCAAATTTGTATGCTTGGGTCCTCTTCACTTATTATTGTGGAAAACCCTGTCTGTAGTGATACTGTACAAATAAAAGTAGATCTTCTGTTGTTTCTTGGTCCAGAGTTACCCTGTGGTAAGATGGGAAACTGATAAATTTGATAAATAAAATAAATAAATAAATAAATAAATAAATAAATAAATAAAATACCATTTCTGCAGTAAACTTACCCAAGGCATGATGATTTTGCTAAGTGCTTAATATTTTTCTTTTTCCAACATTTTGCTTTAAGTAGTAAAAGAAGGCAATATCTAAAATTATATGAACAAATTTCTGCTGACTGTATCCACTCCCATCCATATATACCTGTGCACTTCCCAAATTGTTTTGAAAGACACAATACTCTCCAGAGGCAGATTTGATAGTGTCGGGAAAAGCTAGTATTCAGTCCATTTGCCATTTTGTCAACAAATGAATGTTATTGGACGATAGACAGTACTCAAGTTCTTGTCAATATTGGCTGACCTTTCCTTCTGCTTGCCTAAAAAGACTAGTTACACAGATGTGGGAAAACCATTCTCTAATCTAATGTGAGGTTCATTGTGATTGGTTTTGAAAGATGTTTAACTGCACCGCAAATCATAGTCCAAATAAGCAAACCCAAGGACATGACCCCGTATAATGAAAGCCTTTTAAGTTGGAAGATAATATCATAGAAACAGACTAAACTAAAAGTAACAGGAAAAATACTTTAAATACTTTATATTTTAACAGCATCATAATTGTGAGCTTCTCAACAGTATCATAGTTGTGGGCTACTCAAAAGTGCATAAACACACAATTAGGGGATACCATAGAATAAAAATATAAAAAGTGGTCACTTTTTGCTTAATTGTGTCACATGAAGCACCATCCTGCTCAGATACGGGTTCATTTTCCTTTCTAACTTAAGACTGTTCATCTATTATCATATCTAAAATTAGACAGATTTTAAAATAATTAAACAGAAGAGGAATACAGATTCCAGTTTCTTTCTTGAAATTTCCTTGTCAATTGAATCCCATTTTTTCCAGTACTCCATGCAATACAATTTTCAGCAAATGAAATTTTGTGGTGAGTGCCAGGCAAAAAAGTTATTCAATTATTCTTTTCTCATAGGAGAAACTGTAGGTATCCCCAGAGCTTTTGGGTTGATGGGTCTCCTTAAAAGTTTGACAGTGTGCCATCGGCGCTTTCACGATCTAGTGCAAACTGAGGAAAATATTTGCTTAGTTCAATTCTTTAGAGGAATAATAAATAACAAAATGTCAGTTTTCAAATAGGTAATTTGGTGCGGCTTTCAAGAAAAGGCAAATAATCCAACTACCAAATGAAAAAAAATCAGAATCAAGGCCAGAGCTCTCAAAATTCATCCCCATAGTGTGGAGACAGCAGGCTATTGGGTGGATGCTGAAGAAAATATCTCCAGCATATACTTTCTTAAAAAAATAGAAACAAAGAAAACAAGATATGTATCATGCTGAAAGCAAAACCAGGAAAAAAATGTAAGTCAGCCACCACACACATATCCACAAGGAAAACAAGGCATAAAATCTGGTTTACAAAAATAAATACTTCATAATGATACATTTAGCACAGCCAAAAGAATCCCTTCTTTTTCCATTCTCCAAGCACTGGGATGCTTCGTAGTATTTCCTCAGCTTGTTGGGAGTATTTTCTGGATATCACAGTTTGGGCCAATTTCCATATTTAGTTTCTTAGAATGCTAGGTATGTTGAGGACAATTCATCAAGTGGATGAATAAACGACAACATCCCTTAACCCAGGGGTCAGCAAAGTGCGGCTCTAGAGCCGCATGCAGCTCTTTGGACCCTCTCCTGTGGCTCCCTGTCAGATGATCCCACCACTGGGTGGCCCCTCCCCTCCCCCTCCCCCTCGCACACACACACACACACACACACACACAAGAGGTAGAGAGAGAGGGGTAGAGAGATGAGAGAGAGATGAGAAAGAGGGGAAAAAGAAAAAGATGAGAGGGAGGGAGATGAGAAAGAGGGAAAGGGAGAAAGATGAGAAAGAGGGAGAAAGAGGAGAAAGGGGAAAGATGAGAGAGTGGGAGAAAGATGAGGAAGGGAGGG
>JANHFM010010619.1:68132-93380 GCA_032468115.1 Grayia smithii | reverse complement strand
ACATTAAGTTGTGCTCAAAGTTGTAGGCCGCCCTGAGTCTCCGGAGAAGGGCGGGGTATAAATGGAATTAAAAAAAGTTCCAAGATTGCAAGGCAGATTTTAATTAATTTTCCAGAGATGTTTCTGCATAGGATTTGAGGAACCTTTTCACATCTGCCAGTAATTCTGCTATAATTCTGTAATTATTCTGGCAGAAATGGAGCTCCCACAATATGGTAAACCTTTGTTCAGAAACCCATATACTAAAATTATCAGGTCAACATAAGATATAGTGATTTCTTGGTAGCAAAAGGAAAAAAAGAAAAATACTTTTTGCACTGAAATATAAAAATATAAAAAGTCTTTTTAGGTAGGGTTACTATTAGTGTAAACTTTTAAAATTGTTTTCTTATTTTTCTTATTCTTGTGTTTTCAAAGAAAAATATTTTTAAACAGCTATTTGGATGTATTTAAGTATTGTAGTCCACTTAAAAGTGATTTAAAAGTACTTGTTTGGATCCCAGCTCAAAAACACCATGAGGAGCTTCCAGAGACCCAGAAATTTGCATATCCAGTTGCCAATTTCAGTCATCTGTTTTTATTTGGCAAATGTTTCCCTATGGGTTTTGGAACTTCTGAAGTCTTAGCTTCTTCCTACAAACTATTGCGTTCAGAAGATGTTTCTGGTATTGTTACATTTGTTTACTTCTGTTTAATAAGCCATTATATTTAAAGCTTCCTTCTTCTCTGAACTGAGTGAGATAGAATCAAGATTACTTGCAACTGCAAGTAACTGCTGAAGGAAGCCAAGATTTGCAGCTGCAGGCCACTTTGTAAAACTGCAGCTGATTTGAATGTTGAGTCTTCTTCCCAGAGCTGACATTCATCCCCAATTGCTTTTGATAGCTGCAAGGAACCATCCTTCAGTATGTGAAGACCTTGATAGAAGTGATGCCGAAGATTTGCCGCCTGCCAAGGCATGAGTATGGATCTCCAGGTTAGTACTGTCAGATTAGTAAATCTGCATAATACTAAGGAGAAATTTCCTGACAGTGAGAGCAATTAATCAGTGGACTGGCTTGCTTCCAGAAGTTCTGGGTGCTCTAACACTGGAGATTTTTAAGAAGAGATTGGACAACCATTTGTCTGAAATGATATAGGGTTTCCTGCTTGAGCAGGGGTTTGGACTAAAAGACCTCCAAGGTCCCTTCCAACTCTGTTATTCTGTTAATTCTTATTTATGACATTAATGTGATAAATTAATGTGATAATGTGTTCCTGTCCTTTGTCCAACATCATCAGCATGACTTATTATGAATTATACTATTTTAAATTTTTCATTGTACTGTCCATTCCATTTTATCTGCATGTGTGCAGCAATTGTTTCTGGTCTCAATTTGTGCTTTAAACATGTAAAAAAATATACTAAAGATTAAGATCACAGAGGTTTAATTTAGCAACTAATTGAGAGTTATAGAAACAACCTAATTACTGTATAAGAATCACTGCAGAAACAAAGAGTTGAGCCCCATGCAAGTATCCAAATTAAGGCATCCCAGATATGCCAATAATTTACCTGGGCTTTTAGTTTCAATGACAAACTTCCTATTGGGATTTTTTTTTCTAACATTAAATATTAGAGTATGTTTTGAGTAAATTAAACCACTATTCTTCCTGCACACCAGAATGAAATCTTTGAACTTCTGCAATATGTCATCCTTTCAAGTATTTGAAGGGTGGTGTAATAGTCCATCCACTCCAATCCTTTGTCAGAGCTAAATTTTCACAGGTCCTACAGTTTGTTCTCATAAGACTTAATTTCCAATCCCCTTTGTCCTCTTTGTCCTCCTGTAAATCCATTCCAGTTATTTTGAATCCTTAAAATACAATTCTCAGAATGGGATACAGTATTTAAAATGGAACCTGAACAAAGCAGAAGAAAGTGGAAAAGTTACTTCCCATAATTTGGAACGTATTTTTTCTTTTGATGCAGTCTAAAAATTGCCTTTGTCTTTTTTTGCAGCCACACTACACTGTTCGCAATCAGCTGCTATTACAAGATCTTTTTTACAAGTTATGTTATCAAGCTAAGAATCCCCATCCTGTACCTGTGCATTGGTTTCTATTTGCTTCTGTTGCTTACCCACATTGTTTTAATTTTGTTACCCATTAACAAAATCTGAGGCACCACCTCTTCCCAGTTATAACTGCACATTGCATTTAATATGCTTCAGAGAGGTCATGATTCAGATCCTTCTGTTAGGAACTTACACCTGGCAAGTCCTATGAGGTGGGCCTGCCCTAAATAAACCCCCAAGTGGCCTCGTGGCTCTCAGAGAGCTAACAACCAACCTTCAGAGTGCTAACAACCAGATGACTGCAAAGAATATAAATCCTTTCATTCGCCACCATTCAGTCAGAACTGAATAAGTTTCTTGGATGAGAAGTGAAACGTTTTCAAGGACAAACTGGGAAAGTCCAGATGTCTTTTGAAAAAGCACTTTTGGGTCTTTTATTTTATATATTGCTTTTCCTCAGGAATCCTGGAGTTTTTCCATCACCAGCTGAAGGACATAATTGAATATGCAGAACTAAAGACTGATGTATTCCAAAGTCTGAGGGAAGTGGGTAATGCCATTCTTTTCTGCCTTCTCATAGAACAGGCCCTGGTGAGTTAAAATGAATTATTTGGGAAAATAATTGGGCTTAAGTCATTATACATGAAACAAAGGAACAAACAAATGAACTATCTGTGTTCAGTTAGATGTCAATTTAGCTGTGGTCTATAGAACTTCTTAGTTCAGGAACTCCTACATTCCCAGTCTTGCACAGTGACTTCTCCAACCTGTATGCCATTCAAATGGGTGGATGTCAAATCCCAGAATTTACATTAGCAATGGCCATGTTGCTTGGGATATTCAGTGAGCTAAAGCCCACACAGCCAGAAAGGTACAGGATTGAAAAGGATGCTGCAGCTTGCTATTACTTGTCACAGTACTCTTCAGTGACTTGCCAAAAGCCTGGCAGAATGGAGTACAGAGACAAACACAGAAGCAGAAGTACTTGTCCATATAAATGCACTCTGAGTACCTAAACACAATACCAATGAGCTGATTTTATTTATTTACTTATTTGCTTTTCCATTTTTTTTTATTGATAAAGAAATGCAGTTGTCTTCAGGCTTCATTGCAGATTGTGATCAGCTGCATATCTAACAAACCACAACAGTATCAAAATAACATGTGCACCTTGATAACATGATAAATGTGCTTCATATGTGCTTCAATTTTGAAATGATTGATAGCCCTTGGCTATCAATCCCACTTCAGATGTGGCAGCAGTAATAGTTGCAGTGCATGTGGTTAATTTTGCATAAAATTGTTCTTAATATCTGTAAAGACAATTTGACTCATCAAGTTAGCATCTAATATTGCTTCCTACATACCTGGGATAGCATCCAGCTCCAAATGAAAAAAAACCTGATATATATTCTGTCAGAATAAATCTTAATAACCAATTAAGGAATAGACAAACCATACTACTCCAGTTGCTGAATTCCTGGCATCTGTCATAATTTCCTATATAGCTTAGGGATGTTCTGAGTTGTAGTTCGGCAAGTTCTGGAGTGCCACAGGTTGCCTACCCCTGTACCAGTTTATAACTCTCTGATGCTTTTCTTCTTCCATTAAGATGAAAAACATATTTACCAATTTTAAAGATGTCATGATTTCAAGAAGTCATGCTTATTCCCCTTGTTGCTGGGACAATCCTTCTAATTTGCATAGTGTTTAAGCTATACTTGAAAGCTCACAATAGGTTCTCACTTTTATTGGACTTGTTTGTTTTTTTGAATTGCTTAATAACAGCACATTGTTTATTGTGACAATACTGTAGTACCATAATTTGCAGATTGCCAAAGGTGGAATGGAGGTAAGCATTCTGAATCATATGACAAGAACAATCCCCTGGAAGGAAAAAAAAACCCCACATATTTACTGTGTCCATAACTAAATTACCTAATTTCCCTGAGCTTTTTATGATCACAAAAATAAGCATAGTGCATGCAAGAATATATTTTACTGAGTACAATGTATTATTTAAGAATGTTTCTTGATTGAGACCTGTCTCTTGCTGATAACGTAAAGAGCATATTTTGATATAAGTTTACTTTTCTGCTGTTCTTTTCTGAGGGGAAAAATAATCTATAAATGTACTAATTTATCATGAAGTAGGTGTTTAGGATGTTTCTAAAGTTGTTCTAAAGTTGTTGTTTTTTTAAAGTGTGCACCTTTTCTTTCTCCTAAGCATGAACAAAACTGTCTTAACTGGCATTAAAATGGTAATCTGCTCCCTCTCCTTTAAAGGATGGAGCAAATCTGGGTTATAGGTGATTGTATTGGATTGATGGTTCCAAGACTGTAGGAGAGCACAGGGCCTGATTATACAAAACTTCTACAGTGTGCAGAGGTTTTTTTCACATAAAAAGATTATCTGGGGTGTTGCCTCTAGCGGCTAAAACCTCCCCTCTATGTTGGCCTTTCAAAGATTGAAATTGAACATCCCAAGTTCTGATGTGGCCTTTTTTATAAAATAGGAAAAAGTGATATCTAAATTATATAATATATTACTTACCATAAGATATGACCATAAGGCAACAACTCCTTTAGACCCCCCTATAAAAATGCACATAAAATTACATTCTGTAAATCACTGAGACTTGGATAAGGGACCAATGCTCATATTTTGGTCCATCTAAAGTGTGGCTGGGAATTAGAGAATTGATCACAACGTTCCAAATGCGACTTCACACAAGGGTGTATCAAAACCACCTCCTTTTGCAGTGTCTTGCCTCCTTGCATGCAGCTATCATGGCTTACTTTGTTGCTATACCGCCATGTAGAGTCATGCAGAATTTGCTGCAATCATTACTCAAGTCTCCGCCAACATTCCTGCTTCCGAGGTCTTGCCTCTTTGTGTGTCTGCAGTTTAGATTAACTCTTGATCTCTGTATGTGTTTTTAAATTTCTTCTCATTTTGTGGTTCCTCTCTCAGCCTCTTCCAGCTCAGTTCTAAGTATGGCTACTTGGAAATAAGTTTGACCTGAGATCAGTGGGCAACAGGAAAGTAGGCAACATACATCACAGAGTCTCTTTTTAGAGTGTTCCATACCAAGAAACATGCAGCGAATTAAAATTCACAGGAAATATTGCAGCAAAAAGCTGAAGCCTCTTTGAATTCCATGAAACTTAGGTTTGAACATATATAGATGGATAGAACAGCTGTATTATTCACTGTATTCTTAGAGCCTGAAGGCCAATCAATATCTCCCATGTTTTTGAAAGTAAGAGCAGTTTCTTGCCTATGTCTGTATGAGCAGACTTCTGTCCATCGTATTTTTTTCCCTCACTTGACATATAGGAAGATAAGTCTTCCTTTCCTATAAGCACAGTCTTGAACCAAATGTTACACAGCTCTCATGCTGCTTTCAGGTGAAAAACACAGCAACAACTAAAATGCCCAACATAGAAGATCTTGTGTTGTGTCAACTCTGGCCCCAGTCCAGTTCATCTTCTGCTTCCTATAGTTTGGATCTCTTATTTACTACCAATTGATTCCAAATGAATTAATTAAATGATTAAAAAAAGAAGATACTCAGGAAGTCAGCCTTTGTTAAGTGAAGCCAAGGAATCATTTTATGAGGACATCAGAGTGGGCAGTTCCAGAATTCTCAGACCCTTTTTAAAATATTTTTGGGCATTTTCCTCAATAAAACAGATACTGAGACTTTGTATGTGTGTGTGTATTTATGTGTTCACAAGTAAGTAATTATATATCTATACATACAATAATATATTATAATTATATATTCTATATTTATATATTATTATATTATATTATATTATATTTATTATATTATATTATATTATTATATATCTTGTGAACACCACCACCACCACCCCATATAATTTGAATTTTAGAAATACACTACCGGCGCTCAAGCTGCAGCTTCACAGGGCCCATAGGCTGCTAACATTTCTATTAGACATTACAAAGTTACAACACTATTCCAAGGGCAGTTGAGTACTCTGTGTCCAGGTGTTAGATCAGCCTTTCCTACCTCCAAACTTGGTCTATATGTCTATCGGATTGATCATTGTCCCACTGCCATCAGTGGCCAAGGAAGGCTCTGTGAAAAAGTTACCTTTAGCTATGCCCTTGCTACTTTCCATCTTCGGGTTTTTTTTCGATTTCCCAAATATTGAGTCTTAGTTGATGCACACTTATAATTAACTTTTCATTTTTTTCTCTTTAAAAGGCAAATTAACAACCGCACTATATTAATTTAATTTATAATTGATGTAATTGATCGCATTTATTTTTAATTCTTTTTAATCTATTGTTATGTTTTTATTCTGTGAGCCGCCCCGAGTCCTTCGGGAGAGGGGGCGGCATATAAATGCGACAAATAAATAAAATAAATAAATAAATAATATTGTCATACTGCTTTTCAAAGTAAAGCCTTGTCAAAAGAGGTTACAATATAATGTAAACACATTTTCTCATAAACCTCAGCTCCAGCTTATCGTTTGAACTTACTGGCTTAAATGCAACTAGTGTCTGTCACATACTTAATACACTGTGACTTACACACTTCAAATTTTTGTAATGGGGATGCTCAGAACCAGGTCCAGATATCCAATCACAATTAAAGTCACAGCCTGGTAGAAAACCTGAAAGTCTGGTACATTCTGGATTTTTTTTTCTGTTAGTGCAAGATGTACTACATGCTTTGTCACTGAAACTCGATGAAATTTTCAGGGTGACTTTATAGTTCATATTTAAACGAATATTCAGAAAATTCTTCTTAAGGATGATTTTAAAAAAGCAATTGTGAGTGGACAAATCTATTAAGTATGTCTGTTAGCAGCCTATATGTGGATACACCTATGTGGAATAATGTCACCATTCAAGATACATCGACACAGACCCTCACAATCCTTGGCAGTGCCTGACAACTTCAGATCACCCAAAAGAAGAGAAGCATGGTTAATTATCAGCAGGCCTTATTACAGTCTTATGGAAAGTACCCCATTTTGCAGCAGGGGTCAAGAAATCCTACTGCTGAATCAGAAGAAGTAAACAAAGCAGAAGCCCTGAATTTTACAAAAAAAACCCAAGATTATCTTTGTTATAAACTTACTTTTGACACACGTTATATGCCCGTTGTCCTGGATATTGAGCTAGGATTGAATAGCCTTCTGAAAGCAAATGGATCACTATGCCCTTCCCGGTTTGGTTGACAGCTAAACAGTCAGTTCTTAGGTAGTTTTTAACACCTTTTATTTTTCTTCCTCCTGCCTCAGTCCCAGGAAGAAGTGTGTGATTTGCTGCATGCTGCTCCCTTCCAAAATATTTTGCCCAGGGTCTACATCAAAGGTAAGGAGTGAAGACATGCACAGAAATCAGTCATTATTCCCTAGCTATGTAGTAGCTACGAAGTTACAGAAATTTCAGCTTTCAAAGAATCTTAGATGTAGTGAGCTATTCATTGCCTTAATTTGATTAGGCAAATTAGGCCTATTGGCCAATCCACAAGAAAGGGCACCTTGTAAGCAAAGCAAGATGTTTGCATTAAAAACAAGATCCTCTTACAAGTGTACTTGGTGTCACAGTTGTAAGTAGCGACCCTTCTTCACAATTCATTTCCACAGTTTTAGGTCATACTTGTCCCAGAGTTGGATAATGGTTGGGAGATGACTCTGAAATGCTAGGGTTTTTTTTCTTTTTGCTTTCTCATTTCACTGTTTGCTGCTCGCTTAACAGAAGGAGAACGCTTGGAGGTACGCATGAAGCGTCTCGAAGCCAAATATGCCCCACTTCACCTGGTTCCCTTAATAGAGAGGCTGGGAACTCCTCAGGTAAGGATGACATTGAAAGCCATTTTGACTGGGTGACACAACACGTCACCCAGCCCTGATTCTTCCTCCCCTATCCCCCATCCCTCGAACATCCTGGATGTCAAGAAGCCTTTCTATTTCTGTTGCCTGGATTTCAACTGTACATTCCAGAATATTGATAGAAACATTACTTGTGACTGAGCAAAATTGGTGAAATTCAATATGGTTCTTATATAGTTTGTCCCCCGTAATCACCCTCTGCTTCAGAGACAATCAGTTTGTCATTATTGGCCTGAATCAGAATTATTTTAATTTTTTGTTGTTGTTATTGTTGTTCCCATGAACATCAGGCAAGGCATTCTCTTGTCTCTGTAAGTGGACCCTGAGATTTCAAAATAGTCATGGACTCCTACTATATCCTACATCCCTGGCTCCAATTTTTTTTGTCTTGGTTCTATCATGGGAAAGAATTAAGACCAGGCTACCTATTACAGTACTTCTCTGGCAAGTTTTCCATGTCTTTTCCATGACACTCTGTTATAAAATGCAGCTTGCAGATAGCACATTAATTGTGGCAATCAAATTATATACCTGTTTATTTGCAAATTTGTATAAACTGCCCACTCATTCCAGACATCTAACAATATTCACACATTGAAGTGTCCAGTTATAAAATCAATTCAGGCAGTCGTAAGTTACAGGTCACAATTGAGATTAGCAACTCTGTCACTAAGTGATGGGGTTGTAAAGTAAATCACCACATGATCTTGCTACCTTACAACATCAGTTCTGGCTGCAGCTCTGAAGTTAATGCTGTGTGGTGGTTAACATTAACTTTGTCATAAACCTGCTGTGAAAGTTGCAAATGGCAATCACTTCACAGCAGGACACTGCAACCATCATAAATATGTGCCAATTGCCAAATGCGCAAAACAAAAATTGGTACTTGGTGTTTTACTTTACATAGGAATGCTGTGACAGCTGCAAGTTCAAGAACAGATCGTAAATCTTTTTTCAGTGCTTTCATAACCACTGAACAAGAAGTCGACAAGTGCAAGCTACTGTATCTGATGTTGTCCTTGTTTTAAAATTCCTTTCCCGAATGCCCTCTGGATGAAGATTTTTTTATAATTGTTTGTTAAAACAGTGATTCTCAACCTTTTTTTCACCACAAACCCCCTTTATTGGTTTTAACTGGGGGTTCAATTATTGCATTTATTTTTAACTTCTGCTTTTTAGTTATTTATTGTGCTTTTAATCTGTGAGTCGCCCCGAGTCCTTCAGGAGAGGGGGCGGCATATAAATGCAATAAAAATAAATAAATAAATAAATTTAGATACCATTTGTGTCCAAGGACCCCCAAGTCTTAACTCAAGATTTAAATCATAACATTTCTTCAAGGCTTCGCAGGCCCCCTGTGACAACTTCATGGTTCTCCCATAGGTCCGCAGACACAGGTTGTGAACCACTGTCATAAAGAATAAAAGAAGACGAGCTAACCTAAGTTCTGAGGACATGCTTGTCCAAACTGAGGCCTGCAACTGACAATGGCATTTTTGGAGCATTGCCAGCCTCAGTCTCTCTGGGAATGGATACCCGCAGGATTACCCGCAGAAACTATGTAAGGCAGGCAGATTCTGCTTGGAGAAGAGTGTCCCAAAGATAACAAAGCTCAGGTTATGTGTAGGGTTTTATAGGTAATGACCATCACATTGAATTAAGACCAGAAACCCATTGGCAACTATTAGAACTTGTTGGTTTGAGCTCTGAGCTTGGCAATTTGATTGCAAACATTTCGTCCCCATTTGGATGGGAAAAAAAATATTTACAACCAAATTGCCAAGCTCGGAGCTCGGAGCTCAAACCAACAACATAACTACCAACCCGTGCTACTACTATTCAAAGACTATTAGTACTCCATAAAGTAAGGAACCAACTAGCATCACAGAACAAGAAGGTGGCTGCATTCTCTGCCAGCTGCAGTCCCGGTTCATTTTAAGGGCAACGACGTGTGAATTACACTAGTCTAAGAGATAACAACAACACATCACTGTCATCTTAATGAGTTTGAAATAATTCCCTGGGTGCTTAAAATATTTAAGAATGCATATTCCCCATGGAGTAAATTTGAGTTTCTAGAACTATTTCATACTTCGACTTGGTTTGTGGCTAACATTGCCTTGGTCACATTTATTTGTTTATTTATTAGATATATAATTCCATCCAACTCATCCAGTGTGACAGCATTAAAAACAATAAATCAAATAAAAACCATACAACAATAAGCAATACAATTTATAAATATAAAATGGCAACCAAGCAAATAACAGGGGATTTATTTATTTATTTATTTGGAAATCTTGACTTCTAAGAGCAACTCCATTTCAGTAACAGCCATAGAGCAAAAGCTTCACAGAACGTGATAATGTGCGTTACTTCAGATGGTGGAGAAATTGTCATGTAGAAAAAAAAATCCATGTAATCACTAGGAGTCGAAAATGACTTGATGGCACATAATCCGTCAATCAAAGAGAAATCATATATAACCAGGCAATTTGCTTAGTGCAGATCACAGGGTTCATATCCATTTATCTTACCGTTGCGTATAAATTCTAGATTTTTCTATCTGACCCTTTTGAACCAACAGACTGTTGCCTATTGTTGGCCCAGGCTTCACTGTTGGCAATAGAATGTCTCTGTAATAAAGAGATGGAGATAACCATCTGTTCCACGACTTTGCCTTTTCCAAGCATAGTTGGTTCTCCCTTGCAAGCTTCAGCCCTGAGATGGGTGAACATAGCATTTCAGAAGATTTGGTATTACGTAAACCCAAGTAGACTCTTCAGTTTGCTTCTCATCCCCTGCTCTGCTTCCTTTTTGCAACAAAGAGAGACATTTTACCACTTGTTGACTGTCATTTACAAATGTAGCTTTAAACATTCTACAATTTTTATTAGATTGTTTAGGAATGGTGTTCAATTGAACTTTTAAACCAATGTCGTTGGTCCATATGTGCCCCAAAACATAGCCATTGAATCCTGTTTGGGGTTAAACTCTTATCCCAACTATTAGGAGGAGGAAAAGGTAAAGAGGGGGACCTAGTTCTATATCAAGATATTTTCTTGATTCACTTTCTTAGTGAACCCTTCACAAGAACCTGCAATCAATCCTGTCTCTCTGATTATAACACCTATTTTGACATTTGATTACTTATCTCCCTTTCAAGCATACATTACACAGGCCTACACAGACATGCTACATTTTTGAATACATACTTATAATGGCCAGTCTGGACTGGTTGCAATTCCAGAAATGTTGGGTTTTTCTCTACGCTTTTATATTCTGTGGCTTGGCTCACTTGCATGAGTTACTTAATCTTTGTGCTTGGCAAAGCCCTTTTTTGCTACACATCTGCTCTTTGCTTGTGGTTCTTTTTAATTGAAGGTTGGGCCTTTAAGCTTTCAGATATACTAGGTTTTTTTTTTCCTTTTTATGATTATGACTTCAAAAACCACTAAGATGCTCATACTTAATTTAAAAAAGACAGAATACCAGTATAGCACAGGCTACCTATCTGTCTTATGACTCCCAAGTATTCTAACATTTGTTCTGGATCACAACATTTAAATATAAACTCATTTCTTGGGCCCATTTTGAACTGATCCTTGTGGAGGACTAAATGAAGCAATACAAGGACGTTTGTGACAAATATTCACCTGTGTTTGCCTTTTCCAACATTTCCAACTCTCAGAATCCCCAGATATCATGCTGGTAGTTGCTGCCCCTACACAGATGGTGGAGGCCAGCCTGGAAGGTGCTGTTTCTGTGCTTGTGGGCTTCTCTGTATGTAATGCTTTGCTCTTTGTCTGACATCCATATACCCAAGTCTTAGTTGATCATTTGTCCTATAATAGCAGTCCAGATAAAATGACATACATTGCTCCTGTTGAGTGCAGTGAGAGATTTGTAAGCCTGTAATAGCTCTAGTCTATGGCACACAAGAACATTTAATGAAACATTTAATTTAGAGCCAACCTAGATACGACATGGTGAAAAATCCAAAATTAGTTTTTCTAAAAAAATTAAAACTTCACTAGCAGTCTTATATGAAGGAAGTTAGCTTGCTCAGCCTTGAACCTTCTTTAAATCCTCATAGCTAGTCTGAAGCTGAATGAACTGCTAACAACTACTAACAATACAGCAGATTCCAATTAGAAATATTCCTCATCCAATTATCATCTTAGATTTTACACTACGTCTTAAATATATAATTTGTTCAGTCTTATACATCCTATGGATGTACAGATTTCCCCTGATGATTTAAATTCAACTGAATCAGTTCAGATTGATTAATGCTGTAAAAACACAAATGCTCATGGTTGAAGGTAAATCTGTTTGGATGCCTCTAATACAATTATTCAAACTGAATCAGCTGTCCTATTTGGAAAGTCAAGTCAAATTATATTCTGTTGATTGAATCTTGGAATTTAATGTTTGCTGATTTCCTAATACTGTGTTTCTCTGAAAATAAGACCCTGTCTTATATTTTTTTGAACCCTGAAGTAAGCTCTTGGCCTTATTGCCGATTGGACAATTATCAGGGGATGTCTTATTTTGGGGGAAACAGGGTACACCTTTCTCATTTTTCAAATAATTCAAGGTTACTAAAAGTTCAGGAACTTGTCCAGGCAGTCAACAGGAGTCAGAAACTGACTTAAAAGTGCATGTAGGCAGACCTATTCACTAATCAATATCTTAATATACTATCAGATACTCCCAAATCATTTACCACTATTAACCTGAATTGTTTCCATCTTAGTATGGAAACTAAGTAAGAACATTCTGAGACATTAAATATAAACCAGTACAGAGCGAGATGTGTTTTCAGTGATTTCAGATAATTGTTTCTAACACAGCAAAGCCTTGGGCCTTCTTGCTCTTGGATTGTTTGCTTCTGAGTAATACTAATACTAACCCCACAAATACTAATGTCTGTGGGGAAGCTATCCATATTTCTGTGGGATCCCACTGAGCTGTTCACACGCAGTTCCTAGATTAATATCTCCATTTGAATTGTACCCTTTCTCTGAAGCGCAGATAGGCATTCCTTAATATTCAAACATACTGTATACAAAATTGAGAACCATGTCTACCTCAGCATTTTTTATGATTATTATGGAAAACAGAAGAATAGGTGTGAATGTAGTTCTGAAGGATATGTCTCAAGAAATAAAATATCTATTTTTCTTTAATTGTATTGTTAATTTGAAGAAAGGTCTCAAATATAGAATACATAATTTTTCTATAAATAATTTGATTTGCATCTCTTTGCATTTTCTCTAAAGTTAATTTTTTCCCTTCAGGATGTCCCTGTGACTCTGTCTGTCTGTCTGTCTGTTTGTTTATTTATTTATTTATTTATTTATTTGATATAGCACCCATCTCACCATCAAAAGTGACTCTATACTTTAGATAATAACAGTAGAACTCCAATCTCAGATTTGCTACATGAAACAAATATGAACTTAGCTTTTGAAACTATTGACATTGTGTTGCTATTGATACTAGTTGCTGATAGTCTGCATTAAAATTATTAGAGAAGACTTGGAGCAGAAGAGAAGAGACTGAAATACTTATGTCAATTAAGGAAATACTTAACTCTCAGTGTAGCCTTTTTTTAATGTATAAGTATATTCATTGGGTAGCACAAAGAAGATGTTAAAGAAAAAAATCAACATCTGTATAAAAATTAGACAAATCTATTTAGAAACTTTAAGAAATAAGATTCCCAAAAGGATAAGAACTTTATTTTCTTGTTTTGCCTTGAATATTGTATTCCCTTTTAAGTCTTTTTCTCATTGAAAAGTTATGAGTTCATTTAAGTGTACAACAATTTATATACTGTGGTGTCCACTGAAGACTCCAACCTCAGAATGAGCAATCACGCCCCAAGTAAAATATTCCATAAAGTTAATATAACAGCAATCACAATAGCAACAGCAACAATAATCCTATCCTATTAGCAGCCAGGTGCACAACAGAACAGCATACTTTGGTTGGTTTCAGTTTGGAGACCCCCTAAATATAAGGGGGACAAATAGGTCCTTCATGTGGAGGTACAACTGAGAAGATCACCTTTGGGCCACCATCTCACTCACTTTATATAAGGCAGAAACTCTAAACTTCCCGCCTGAATAAAAGTGGATAGGAACAGTATATTCAGAAAAGATGATCCTATACAAGGACTGAGCCTTGTAGGGTTTTATACGTAATCTCCAGCACTTTGAATTGGACTTGGAAAACTGTTGATAACCAATGCAGTGACAAAAATATTGGTGTGGTACTGCTAACCATGCTTATGCCTGTTGGCCACTAGGGATCTGTGTTTTGGACCTACTGTGGCTTCTCAGTTGTCTTTTGAAGAGTTGTCTTCAAAAGCATACCCATGTAGAGTTCTATACATTTTAGTAGTCCAGTCATTAAGCATCAGATTAACTCCAGAAAATCTTGTGGTTTTTTTTTCAATTGCACCAGCTGCCATTTATTTACAAAGAAATAAAGTAAGTTCTAGCCACTAATGTGTCAATATTAGGACATTCAGCTTTTCTTAGTTTTAAAGACATATTGTCCATGTATGTTAAGAAATCTCATATCTAGAAATGATCTCTTACTCAAAATCTAATTTGAATAAATCAGTAAGAATGCAACTGTTGCATAATGAAAACTATTTAACCTCACATTCCCAAACCCATATTTGAATCCCTATCCTATAATTCCCACTGAGTTTAGTGAGAAATTACCTGAGAGGAAGTTAGTGTAAGATTTCAATATAAGAATCTTCAACATGCAGAAGAAGTAGCAGATATATAGACTGAGAATTATTTTCAGGGATTCCCAATATGGACTGATTTGCAAATATTTATAACTTGGTAAAGTGTGTCTATAGTCATAGTTTTCTATACCATCTTTTAGCTTTCAGTGCCTAATGGTTTAAAAATGGATTGGTACATTATTATCAGTATGCATGCTAGATGTTCCACTTTAGATTTCAGCTAGAAGTAATGAGTAACTCCTACCTTAATAACATACCTTATAACTTATACCTTAATAATTCCTACCTTAATTTTTTTTGAACCTAAAAGATAAACAGTACTAAAATAACTCAACATGTACTCATGAAGGTGCCTTAGCATTTTTGTGAAGCAAATAGATAAAGTCCATCCAGCTGTTCTCTCTTGTGGTTGCTACTGCATTATTAAAGGACTGAAATGGCATAGCTGTGTGATGGCTTAAATATCTTTAGTTGTTCACTGTGCTAATCCATTTCAGCCATCCTGCCTCCCATTTCTATGCTGCATATCTATATTTTCATTGTGTTGCTCTCTTTCAAATGGAAGTGTAGAAATTTGACAAATGCAGTTCTCCGAGCAATAGTCTATATATATAGCCCTCATTCATTTCTGCATGCTTTTTAGAGTTCCAAAAATATTAAATTATTGATGTTGTAAAAAAAATATATTTTTGACTATATTTTACTATCGCTTCTAAGTTCTACAAAATTGGGTGGAAGAAGAAATATTTTTCTATAAAATTGACTTTTCAATTTTCAAAGCAGAGAAAAATAATTGTTTTTCTTACCTCAAAAATGCTTATTCTCTTGCAATCATAACTAAAATACACAATGGAAAATTACCGGAATAGTGACTTTTTTCCCCTAGGCTCTCTTTATTATCTGTCACATTTTAAGTTTCTCATGAATTTTACATTACAGATTATCAATATTAAATTTAAGCATGTAATCAGATATGCATGATCATCTAAAACAGGAAATGCAAATTCACAAAGGCATGCAGATCTGGATTAATAATGTATAATAAGCAGATACTGTTAACATAATTAATAAATGCACATATAAAATACATGGCCTTATGCAAATTATACTTCATAGAAGTTAAATACTCACTACAGTAAGAAAACTTTATTGCAGACATATATTTTTTACTGCTAGGAATGCAGTTTGCAGGAAAAATACATTGTGCAGAAAATCAATTTTTTTAAAAATCCTAATAGGGAAGCAAATTTTGGCTATTTCCAAAATGTCATTTTATTCAAAGAATAACAGTAAAGTAATAAATATTTAGATAAAATATACAAAGGTGTATTAGAAAGCAACTTCCTTAAACTAAACAACAAAGCAGCTCAGAATTCTCAGGCAAAACTTTACTAGATTTTAATTAAATCTAAGCAGGCTAAGCCCTTTCTTAAACATTTTAACAGGTTCCAAACTTTACTGGAGGGCTGGGTGGGGAGATCAATCTGGAAATTCTTGGAGAAATTGGTATCTCATAATAAAGCTTTTCTCCCTCATCAGCAAATAGCCATAGCCCGTGAAGGAGACTTGCTGACCAAGGAGAGATTGTGCTGTGGGCTGTCCATGTTTGAAGTTATCCTGACCCGCATTCGTAGCTACCTCCAAGATCCCATCTGGCGTGGGCCTCCCCCAACAAACGGCGTCATGCATGTTGATGAATGTGTTGAATTTCACCGGCTCTGGAGCGCCATGCAATTTGTGTACTGCATTCCAGTTGGAACAAATGAATTCACTGCTGAGTGAGTAGGCCTGTGTTGAAGGCTATATCCATTTTGAAAAGAGCTGAGATTTTATGACATGTAAATCTATATGGATACTTAGCTAGTGACTGGATATCCTTGAGGCTAGTCCTGAATAAAGGCCACATGGCTGTCTTTTTCTTGTATGAACTTCTCAGAATATATTATTTATAGAATCAAGTGAGAAGATGTCTAAATCTTTCTGTCATTTCCAAATAATGTCTTCCCCATTCCTTTTTATTCTAGACAGTGCTTTGGAGATGGCTTAAACTGGGCTGGTTGCTCAGTCATAGTTCTTCTGGGGCAACAGCGTCGTTTTGACCTTTTCGACTTCTGCTATCATCTGTTAAAAGTGCAAAGACAGGATGGGAAGGATGAAATCATAAAGAATGTGGTAAGTCTGAAAGGGAAAACACACGGACTTCAGGGGTGGGTTCTACTTACCTTTACTACCAGTTCTCTTTCTGCATGTGTGCGTGCGTGATTTGCATGCGCAGCAACTTTTTTTCAAGGAAAAAACCTCGAACCAAGCGCTCTGCACATGCGCAGAGTGCTATTTTCGGGGTTTTTACAGGAAAAAGGTAGGTTCGGGCGCAGGGGTGGGCCCAGGTTTGGGCCACGGAGAACCGGTTCAGTGACATCACAATGTCACCGCTACTGGATCGCGCCAACCGGACCAAACCGGGAGCAACCCACCACTGACGGACTTGTATGCCATGTGTAGGGTTTGTTCTAGTAGCTGACTGTACATGCTATACATTGAACATTGATGGTTCTCCAGAGTTTAAACAGATTTTTTACATATCCCAGGTGGAAATTTGAAAATGGTTTTATGTCAAACTTCAGAACCTTTGCACTGCACTGAATCTGTGGGATGACTTTCCGGCCATGAAGATCCAAATTTCGGAACCTTTGACATTCTTCGTGCAAAGCATGTGCTTTACCACAAAGCTATGGAATTTCTTCCGAAATTGTCTTTTTTATTCTAAAGAGAGCAGACAATTATCTATCAGATTAGCACAACTTGTATTTCGGGGATTTTACATTTTTATGTGGGAGAATTATATAAAGGAACAATAAATAGCTCTTCCCAAATGAACAGGGTGCTGTCTATTGTGAGTGCTTTGTATATACATATAATAAATTCAGGGTATGCTGACCTTTATTAGCAAACAGTTGTGTACTTTTGGCTTTCTGGTAGTGAGGCAAGGAGAAAGAGGAAAAGAAGGACTTAAAGAAGTCAATAATTTAACAAATATAGAGCCACTTGTGCATAAATTTAATAAAAATGTAAGGCAAATGAGTTATTTTCCAGCTCCTTTGTGGAAGCATGTAAAGAGATGTTATATTTATGATGCCTAAGAAATAGGGGAGTTTTAAACATTTTTTTTCCATTTAGAGATAGGAGAGAACTATTCTAGATATCTATCCAGTAGTCTTGCTATTCTTTTGACAACAGGATGGCTATAAAAATAGTAGAAATGGTGTTCATGTTTCCTTTTACCTTGTTTTTGTTTTAATCTCCAGCCACTTAAGAAAATGGCTGACAGGATCAGGAAGTACCAAATTCTGAACAATGAGATTTTTGCCATCCTGAACAAATACATGAAATCGGTGGAAACAGACAGTTCAACAGTTGAGCATGTGCGCTGCTTCCAACCCCCCATTCATCAGTCCTTGGCCACAACATGTTAAATTTTCAGCCTTGGAAATACAGTGTGAAGATTTGTGTCTTTCCATTGGATATTGGTGAGAAAGGTTGGACTTCAGCTGTTAGAAGCCAAACAGCTGCAAACACAGGTCCCGCAACAAAGCAGACATGGATGGATCCAGTACGCAAAGATGCATTTCCTAGAAGACTCATTTGAATGCATGTTCTTCTATATCTTTCTGGCTGGCTTTACCTATAGTGTTGAAACTGTGGTGAGAAGAAGCAGAAAGTGTTTTTTCCCTCCTGGGGTTTCCTTTATTTTCATGACAACCCATAATCATCTGATCAAGCACAAAAATCTGCAGTCTTTAAATGGTCATTGTTTTTGAGATTCCAGTTAAAGAAGCCCACATTTCAAAATGTTGCAAGTCTTCCACTTGGTGCGCACTGAAACAACAACAGCTTTCCTTGATAACTTGGTTTTGTGATATAAGTGCTTTAACATTTTGAAATAATGAGTTTCTCCCCCTGCAGGTGATACAGAAAAAGCATCCTATTGTTTTAGAATAGCATATAATTGTTTACTTGAAACTAACAGGTTTTTGCTATAACTGTTATCTCGCCTTCTAGAATTACTTTGCTAAGCCAAATTTGAAATTAGTTTACAGTGGAATATTAACAAACAAATTTTCTCAGTTTTTGCATTGACTGACAATGCTATGGAGAAGGGAAAACAAAGTAATGCTTTCTTTTCAATCTCTTTCTTGACATGAATACATCTGAGCTAATATTTGTTTCTTACTGTTAGAATTACAGACAGTCATTGTCTATATGTGATACACATTGTAATGGCCTCAGCCGTTAGTGAAGTTAGAAGGCCACGTCTTCTTCGAAGGTTGATTGGAAATGGGGTTCATATTTTGAGCTCAAAGTCTTTTTTTTCCCTCTTTGGAATGCTTTTAGTAAAAGAATGAGGTTGTTACTGTATTTCTGTATTCCTGAAAATGAGAATCTATGATAATTCAAAACTTCCGTATTTAGCAATCGAAAGGAAATGCTCTTAGGAATACGTGCAACAAAATCTTTGTTCTAATCAACAGCTTGTCTTCCTTTAATATATATGGTTCCAATGACATATGGATTTCCCATAGCTGATTTTAAAAATGAAAAAGCTTATGGAATGAAGGAAAGGGATAATTTAAGAACACATATGTGCTCTTCTTCGTAATAGATCTCTTACTTTCTTCATCCAGGAGATAAATCTGTGTAATTTGAATAAGAGGGTACTGCATACAGTCAGGAGAAATTAAGTTAGGTGCTTTCCATAATAGATATGCACTATAGGAGAAGGTACGCCTTAAAGAGACAAGATCGGGCAAGAATGATGAAAGGGGAACAGAACTATTAAGTCAGTCACAACTCTTATCAGATGAGAAGATCTTTGTGAGTCCAAATATGACGGTAAAAAAGATTTTGAGGATAAAAGCTATCCAGTTTAGCAAGTCTAATTACCCAAGCAGAACTAGTTTAATTACCAAAGCTGGAGCGTGTAAAAGGAAATAAAAGGAAAAGGAGGATCTTTTAAGACCTTAAGAGAACAATTCATTTCCAAGTTCTTTTGGTATACTCTAAGGCAGGGTTGGGCTTCAAAAATTTTAGCAAGAGGTTCTCTGCCTGGTTGTTGGGTGGGTGTGGCCATGGTGAGTGCGGCCTAGTTGGCCTCCTACACTACAGTGGGGGTGGCATTTTTGCCCTCCCCAGGCTCTGGAGGCTTTCCCCGAAACTCTAGGAGGTGAAAACAGTCTCCCCAGGCTCCGGAGACTCTCTGGAGGCCGGAAATGGGCCATTGGGCCCATTTCAGTAGGATCATTTTTCACCGTCCCCGAGCCTCCACAGGTGCCCTGCACTTACCTGTATCCAAGATGGGCTGCATGGGGACTCGTGGTAGGGGTGGGGTGGCCAGGTCCAGCCAGCAGTGGGATTTGGGGGTCTCTGAACTGCACAGAAACTGAGAGGTTCTCCCGAACCCCCAGCAGCCCACCCCTGCTCTAAGGCAGGGTCAAGTCAAACTTGTGGCATCACAGCGGCATCATGTGACTTATCATGACTTTTTTCCCCTTCGCTAAACGGGTATAGGCGTGGCCAGCGCGTGACGCATCCAGCCCGCAGGCCACCAGTTTGACAGCCCTGCTCTAAGGGACTTGATAAAATTTATCAAGCAAGTTCCCCTGTATTTCTCCAGGGTAAAAAGAGGAATTTTAGAATGAACTCCTCTAACAGTGTAGATTAATTTCCTATAAAGAAAATATATGTTGCTCTATTGTTGCTTACAATTTCAAAATTAATTCAAAATATTAAAGATTTGGACAGTTTTCCTTGTTTGTTCAGAACTGCAAGGGTATAGCACATTAAAAAGTTCTTTTATGTAAATGAATGATAGTATGCAAGACAATAGTTGTCTTCTATTCATCTATGGAGGCGCAATCATTAGAACATCTTGGTAATTTGTTGCTGGTGCCATGTTAAGGTAATGAATGATCTGTGAAATTCTTAGGGTGGAGATGGTGGTAGAGGTATTTCCCTGATCTTTAGCCTGCAAAACATAAAGCCAGGTTCTTTCAATGTTGGATGTTTCCCAACAGTTCCAGACTCTTCCATAATAGTTGGTTTTTGACTTTATCTTGTTCAAGACTAGTTTTGCCAAATTTGCTGCCCTCCAGAATTTTGGCCCCAGCTCTGATGGGAAGACGCCAAAGAGGGGCAATCTAACTAAGATTTTGTTTTCCATCGTTAGATCTTAGAAATTTGCACCTGTGCTGTTTCTTCTTTATTGTAAATGCATATTTAATTACTGTTCATCACAATGTGCCAGGCGTTATTAAACCAGAATCTACTAATACTGATAAAAATACAAAAAAAAAAATTAGCTTAATGTTCTCTGTTTTCAATCTTGTAAGAACATTATGTCCTAAGCAATAGCAGCAGCATACCATTATTAGTATTAAGTATGTGGCCTTTCTTAAATGCCTTCTTTCCACTGAAGATTTACATCTCTTTCTACAGAAGTTGATGGAATATTGTTTCACACATCATATCTGTTTCCTATGTATAAGTTCTGAGGCAGCTATTCAAGTGGTAAGATATTTCAGCTTTTTTTCATGCAACAGAAAACCATGATATCAGCAACAGTAAGCCCTCTATCCAAGACCATCAAAGCAGATATTCAAATATACAGTTTTCTTATTTGTACTAAGGAGATATTCACCTAATCGAACATTGTTTGCTTTTCACATGAGCTCAAACCTTGCCATACCAGATTCCATGTTGAATAGAAGTCAACAACTGTACAGTTGTATGTGTGAAAACTTTTTCAGAACAAAAAGTACATTGCATATGCAAATGTCTGATTTAGTGTAATATCTCAGGTGTGATGCTGGGTCTGGGCTTATTCTTAACATTCATTCAGTGGGTTTGTGGTGGTTAAATAGGGATCTCTTACACTGATGGAAATGTGAAAGGCTTATAGAATTAACGACTCTGTACACAGCAGTGGTGAACAAGAGTTCAGAGGAGGGAAATGTCCTGCTCTTTTCAATCCCAAATGTCTGCCAGAACAGTTCAAGTGTTTTGTGATTTTTATGGAAAGCAAGTACAATACTGCCAGAACTCCTTAACATTACATTTCTACCATAGTGAGCCTTGATTAACTTTAAAAAGCAAAGCAAACTTTAAAAACTAAATCAAACACGAACATATTCTTGTGACTGATTTTGAATTCACTTGGTGAGATAGGCCGGTGTTCTGCTCCTTGTTCTTTTCTTTTTTTTTCTTCTTCTTCTTACAGCAGTCATTAAATATAGTAAATTAAAAAAATGTAGTTACCCATCAGAGTTGAATACTGTACCCCGAAGTTCTAAATTTTCCATTTATCTTCAAAACAAATATTCTCCCAAAGTATCTGCTGTAGGATTGGCATAACATTCTATATCTTGTTTTCTGAAGAAGTGTGTAGAGAACAGTTAATTCTAATAAGCATTTTCAGTCATGTGAAAGAGGTTTGTTGGGTTCTGTTTTTATATCACTATTATAAAAGAATTCTCAATCACTCCCAGAAAAAGCAATCAGTGCTACTTGTGGGGAAATCCTAAATATTGTCTGCAAGTGTGTGGTGGTGAAAAGAAAAGCAGGATTTTGTTAAAGGTAAACAGTCTCGTTGCTGAGTGTCAGAGAACCTCAAAGTAAGTTTAGATATATTTTCACTCAGGTTTTTGTTTGAATAATACCATACAATGTTGATCCAACTGCTAGAGACTATTTTTTCTCTGAGATTTTGTTCTCTGAATGACTTGCCCCATGTTTCTATTGGGCTTTGTAGAATGCTTTTCTAATTTCCCCTGCTGTTTATGTATATATATATATATATATATATATATATATATATATATATATATGTGTGTGTGTGTGTGTGTGTGTGTGTGTGTGTATCTACATATAAAAGAATGTTGAGGCAATGTAAAACTATCTGTAACTCCACAAAGGCTAATCCCTTACAGGCATATAGCCCAACTGATTGCCTTGGTGAAGTGTTTAGAAGTCCATCCATGTATAGAATTCATGCAAGGTTGAGAAATGGAAATCTTTGTTGTGGATAATGCTTATTTCCACACATTTCAAAAGCATGTTTGTGAAGTTCAAATGTGCACCTAATTTTATACCATGTGGTGTTTTTCACTTATCAGACATTGGGGTCATGTTAATCTAAGTACAAAACCATGTATTTCCTGTTCTTATGGATGAGAAGGAAAATAAGATTTTCAATAAGCAAATAATAGAAAAATTGGGATTGAGAGGCCCTAACTACCTCTTTTTCAACTTTCAAATTTGAAGCTTTCATTTTCAATAACAAAAAAAAGTTTTGATGCATTAAACTATCCAACTACATATGATGTAAAGTTTGGTTGGTAATCATTCTTCATGGGAATTAGCAATTTACAGAAATGCATTATGAGTCCTTTAAACTAAGAGAAGTAAAAAACCAGTGATCTCTTCAATACATTTTGATTCCCTCTAGCTCAGATTGCTCTCATTTTGGTTTTAATGATTTCAGATGAAGAACAAGTGATTTGAAATGAAATATACACTTGAATTCTATTCCTTTCCCCAGCAGCACTTGTCAGATATATCAGAGCCCATAGTAATTCCCCTGCTTTTCTGTATTAATCTGCATTTCATTAATATTTGGATATTTGAGAACATAAACACAATCTTTTTTTAAAAGCAAAATATACGGAAAATCTTTGTGTAATTCTTCCAAATGTATCCTGTTTGTATGAAAAATGTCTAAGTTTTTTTGTACAATGACTTTACATTTATTTATGGTGCAGTATATTTACAGCAGTGATCAGCTATGGTGTTTGAATCATATTTGCTAAGCAGCAGAAAATGGTATATATTGTTTTATATTTTTTGTTCTTTCATCATTGGTCAACAGAGTTTTGTTGCTGTTCCAATGCTTCTCTAATAATAAGATACCTTGCGTGCTATGACATGATGATGACCTGTATTGCAGTTTCAAACAATGTGTACAATAAACTTGGGATGAATCTAAGGGGGAAATTTGAAATAATAAATGTGTGAACACGAGGGTGAAGAAATGACTCCGGCATTTCATTTTGTCTGTGATTTAGGATACAAGATGAATTTCCTTAAACTGGGCATTTCAGAATCACCTGGTGCTACAAATAAATCTGGGTTCTCCAGGTACAATGTTAAATTGCCACTCATAAGCCTGTGATCTTGCAGAATGGCAAGAAGGGGAACACAAACAGGAACAATGGTAAGGGAGGGCCATTAACACTTTTTCCTAATCTTACAGAAAACACCTCTGTGCCTCTTAGGCACAGAGTTTAAAATCATGATCCAAACATTTTTCGTGGGTGATTACACGACAAAAAAGTAAAACCTGGATAATTGTTTCCCTGATGAAGGATACTTACTGTTTGGGAAATAACAGTTTTTTATCATCAGTGTGGCAGAACTTAATGGTATTTTTGTAATTTAATTTACATCAGATTATTATTAGTATCACTTGGACCATGAAGAAACCAAACAGGAAGAAAACTGATTCATTCAAGGTCGCTAGCAGACAAGGCTTGTGTGCAATCCTTGGATAGCGAAAAGTGACATGCAAACAAGTACTACTGTGTATAAAATGAAGCATATTGCTGGAAGGCAAAATTACAAAATGCTATCTTATTAAGGCCAAGTCATGTGATCAGACTCACTGGAAAAGGTAATTATGCTTAGAATGGTCAGGGGCAAAAAGTGATGAGGAGACATTGAGGGAGGATTAAAGCTATACATACATCCAGCACATACTAAAAACAGATATCTTTTTTGCTCCAGCAGCAATCTCTACATTGTCTTTAAACTAAGTGGCAGAAACTGCATATTGCACATAATTAGTCTATGCAATCACAAAAGTGTATTTGACACTTGCTAGACCAGTTTTCCAAGAAGTGGGCCAACCAGCATGTTTAATAGAACTGATTTTTTTGTTTTAAAAAAATGGGCATTGCTCTAATATCTCTGCACAAGATTTTTTTAAAAAAAACACTGTTAATTACCTTGAATTCCAGAACGAAGGAAGGGGGAAGGGACAGAAACCAAGCCAGCTTAATTGAAGCCTTCTAAAAACCTGTTTCTTTAGGAAAAATAAAAGCTGGTTAAAAAGGGACACCTTACTAGGCTCATGTGAACCAGCCACCCTAATTACATAGATTTAAAATTTTAACAGCTACTTATTCTGCCTTAATATGTTAATTTCAAAATAGTGGTGCAATCTGACCTCGTGTTTATATTACTTTATGTAAATGCCTCTTACATCCTTTCAAGAAGTTAAAGACAATGTTTTTTATTTAAATTCCATTCGATTTCTTCAAAGCAGGGGTGAAATCCAGCAGGTTCTGACAGGTTCTGAAAAACCGGTAGCAGAAATTTTGAGCAGTTTGGAGAACTGGGAAATATCACCTCTGGCTGGCCCCAAAGTGTGGTGGGAATGGAGATTTTGCAATATCCTTCTTCTGGAGGGGGGTGGCAATGGAAATTTCC
>JANHFM010010619.1:56194-66701 GCA_032468115.1 Grayia smithii | reverse complement strand
CACAGCTGATCATGCAAAGTGGCTTTCAATTATTTGAAAAGTGGACCCTGCACCTGCGGAAATATGCGAGGAGGAGGAGGAGGAGGAGGAGGAGGAGGAGGAGGAGGTGGTGGTGGTGGTGGAGGAGGAGGAGGAAATAATTGCATAATGTTTCCATAACCTGGTTAGGAAAATTGCATGGTTGCTGGCCTCAGAAATCAAGTTCAGCTATAGAAAATCCACTATATATCTCTTCACTTCTCTGGAGCTTCTCTTGTTGCTCATTCTTTCTAGTCTGATAAGAAAGTCAGAAGAGATACTCAAGAGGTTTCTCTCTTGAGCTTCAACTGAAAAGTAAGAAATTAAGTAACATGCCAATCAGCAGAAAGATGCCTATAAAATGAAGATATATCTTTCTGCCCCTGTGTAATGAATGTAAATACAAGAATGTTACACTTCATCCATGAAAATGTTAACATCTTTTTATTGTGGCATAATTTATAAAATGCAAATATTTGTCGGCAGAAAACTCACTGACAATAGCTATATTGTATTATATTTTTTCCTAAGGAACTGAAAAGTTGATTATCTTTTTTCTCACCTTGATATCTTACTTTCCCAGTCTTGTTTAATTCTTTAAAATGTTTTATAAACAATAACATATATTGTAAAAAATAGAAAATTATATAAAATACAACGTTGCCTTGCCTCTACCTCTCTGTTCATAAAAATTAAAATGAACCTTAATATCGTACATAGGTTAATTCAGTTTTGTAATTTATCATCCCAGTATTCTATAAAATTCTATTAAAAGACTCAGTTTTTCTATGAACCCATTGTCTTCCAATCTTCCACCACTATTGCAAAATTTAATTTTAAATCCTAATAATCATTTTCTTGGCCGCTGCACCGTGACAGATGAAGAACTGCAACACACTGGATGTTGGTTTGCAAAATGGTTTATTCTCTGCCACAGAACTCATGCAACCAAGGTGGGTAAAGTCAGCATTGGAGCATCTGCCTCGCAACGCTGGCTATAAAGGAATAGGGCATGGTTACCTCCTCCCCTGGCCACCACCCATGGTGTGAACTTAGCGACCCTCGCACCCATCCGCTTAACTCCACCACCAACACCCGAGGTGAGATGTTTTGGTCTGATGCTTGGTGTCGAGCTGCCAGGCTCAACACATTTATTTATCTGGCTCAATCTTCTCTTTAAAATATGATATTGGCATGCCACTGAAAAAGCAACATCTTCAGAAAACTTTGTATCCCCAATTAGACCAATGCAAATATTAAAAGATAAATTTCCATTCAAATGTTGGTAGAAACATTCAAAATCAGTAGCTTCTTTTTCACCACCATGACACATTATTAAATATCATTTAGTGTTATTTACAGAATCTTATTTACAGAATTCAGTGAACACCTCTGTGATCTGGAATGGAAATATAAGAATGTGTTTGTTTGTTTTTTAAATCAGAAACCATAGAAGTGTATGTCAAGAAGATTTATGGGTGGTATCTCATCACTAGAGATTGTAGCTAGTAAGAGAGAAGCTACAGCTATAATTTATTGAGCCCTTTTATGACAGAGTTCTCAACTGGAAATGAAAAATAACTATTAAAATAAAAGCAGGTTATCTGGATTGGTCTTGTAAACAATGGCCTTCTTAACCTATTTCCTGCATAGAACTAATCAACCATTCTGCTAGCAAGTTGGTCCAACCGCAAAATGCAAGAGTCATTTGCCAACGTATTCAATCATACGTGAATAAAGAAACTGGTCCCAGGAGCCAGAATATTTAGTTTTTGTTATATAAAGACTGGCAAAATTGTAACTGTGTAATTCTTTGCATTCTGTCTGTTATTCTTCAGATAGAATGAAGAATATTTTGTGGATCTGATAGACCAGCAAATATATTACATATCAGCTTTCTTGCTCTACCATCAACTTCATCAGTTATGTGAAATATTCATTATCATCCATAGCTCTGTTTCCATCTCCCATTTCCTTCTCCATCAGCATTTCCATCTCCATTTCTTTCTCCATAGCTTTAATTATCAGTAGCAGTAACAGAGTTGGAAGGGACCTTGGAGGTCATGTAGTCCAAACCCCCTGCTCATGCAGGAGATCTGTACTAGGGATTCAAACCACCGAACTGCTGATGTTTCTGTTCGACAAGCTCAGTGTTTTAGCCACTGAGCCTCTCTGCAGATGAAGCATACTGCATTTTGAGGAGAGCCGCAATAAAAAATGAACCAGTTGGATCAAATGTTTTCAAAATAAATGTGATAATCATTTACCACAACAATAATTAATACCACAGGCAGTCCTCAACTTACAACAATTTGTTTAGTGACCATTCAAAGGTACAGCAGCACTGAAAAAGTGATTTATGACTGTTTTTTCAAACTGTTGCAGCATCCATAGGGCCACATCAAAGTTTGGATGCTTGGCAACTTGCATGTATTTATGACAGTTGCAGTATCTTGGGGTCATGTAATCACCTTTTGCAACCTTCTGACAAGCACAGTCAATGGGGAAGTGAATGCATTTCACAGCAGTGATATTAACAACTTAACAACTGCAGTGATTCATAACAACTGTAGCAAAAAAAGTAATAAAATAGAGCAAAACTCACTTAACAACTGTCTCACTTAACCACAGAAATTTTGGGCTCAATTAGAACAACATGTATTAATTTTATTAATCTACACCAGCAATTTATATTTTTCTCTGATTAAATGGATTAGTCAAAACTTGTGCATTTCCAGTATGGCAGTTTGGTTCTACAATCTCACTTTCAAGTTTCTTTGTTGTAGAATGGCAACTTTCATGTCAGTAATAATTGTCCCAAGAGAAGAAAATGTGCTTGATTTCTGCTCCAGGTATTCTGCTAGTGAAACTTAAATCTATCAAATGTTCAGCAGATTTATTGCATCACGTACACAAGGGAATGAGAATGCTTTCTGAATAATCAGTGAATGGGAACCAGGACCGGTCAACAGCAACTGTTTGTACTTGAGAATAACCTACAGCATATCTGACAATACTGATTTGTAGAACAGCCACAGGAAATCTGGTGATTTTCAGAAGAAATCAAAACTGACTGCATTCTGAATCCATTTGGTATATATGAGTAATGAAGAAATGTGGTTAGCAGTTTTAACATGTGTCTACATCGTATACATTTCCCAAACAAAATGCTGATCAACTGCATATTTTAATCTCAACTGAAAAAAATATGTGCACATTTTTTGAAAAAAAGGACCTAGGATGTGACATGATACAGTTACTAGGACATAACTGGCTAACAAACCATACTCAACAAGTAGTCCTTAATGGTAGCACATCCAATGGAGGGAAATAAGCAGTGGGGTACCACGAGGTTCTGTCTTAGGCCCAGTACTCTTCAATATCTTCATAATTGACTTAGATGAGGGAATAGAAGAACTCATCAAATTTGCAGATGACAGTAAACTGGCAGGAATAGCCAACACCCCAGAAGACGAGCTCAGGATCCAAAAATATCTTGACAGACTTGAACAATGGGCCCTATCCAACAAAATACAATACAGTACAGTACAGTACAGTACAGTACAATACAATACAATACTTTATTGGCCAAGTGTGATTGGACACACAAGGAATTTGTCTTGGTGCATACTCTCTCAGTGTACATAAAAGAAAAGACACATTCGTCATGAATCATAAGGTACAATAATTAATGATAGTCATAGGGAACCAGTGGTGGGTTGCTCCCGGTTCGCGCAATCTGGTAGCGGTGACAGTGTGACATCACCGAACTGGTTCTCCGCGGCCGAGAGCTGGGCCCACCCGCGCGCCTGTACGTTTCTCTGCTCTGCACATAGTGCTTGAGCTTTTTTCCAAGGAGAGTAGTTAGTGCGCATGTGCGGAGCGCACGTTTGGGGGAATGCGAGCGAAGCGAGCATTCGTGCGCAGATCACATGCAAAGCACATGCAAGAAGAGAACCGGTAGTGAAGGTAAGTAGAACCCACCCCTGTAGGGAACCAATAAGCAAAGAGTGCATAAACAAAACTTAAAAAGGAACAATAGTGGAAATCAGAGTGGAAAAACGGGTGGCCTTTCCACCTTTGAAAATAGGGGTCCGAATTTATGCCTAAGGAATTTCTAACCAAGAAAGCGCACAGGACTCTAGCCTCGTGCAGAAAGCCAGGCACAGAATGCCTGCAAGGGCTCCTGTGTGCCGTGGTCCGCTCCACAGTCCGTCGACCTCGTAGGTCCCGGACGACATGTCTGTGACGCGCGAGGAGGCACCACGCAAAAGGAGGAGGAAGGAGTGGCGCGGCGCGGCGTATCCATCTAAAGTAGGTGCGATCCCACTTTCGCCAGGGGGCAATTTTCAAGTTCCACGCAGGTTAGGCGAGGCGGGGCGAGAAGGGAGGGGAGGGAAGGCCGTTCTTCCTTCCGAAGCTGACGGCCGAAGGGAGCCAACAGCGAAAGAGGGAGGCGGCAGCGAAGCCAAGCGAACCAGCGGGAGCACCAGGCGCGCATCTCTCCCTGGCTCCAGATTTCCCCCCCCGCCGCGTCTCCTTCGCGGCTGCCTTTTAGGAATGTGCTGATTTTTCTCACCCTGAAGCGTGCATGGAGCTCCCGGAGGCTCTGTGGGTGAACAGGAGCTGTGCCAGCGGTGAGTGAGCGCGCTCGTTTTGCCCCCAGGTTGGCTTTTGAGGAGGCTCCCTTTCCTACCCACTTGCATTTCTCAGATTCACGGAAAACCTTTCCTCCCTTCCAAATTCGTTGACTTCTAATGAACGATTTAGGGAGAAACCTTCGTCACCCCCACCCCCTCCCTCGCGACGAACCTGACTTCACCTGTTGTCCCTGGGAAAGTTGTAAGAAGGCAAGATCTAAAAAATTTGATCAGACAATGCATAAGGTCTCCACCCCAGCTCTTTTCTTGGCCCTCCTTGCCTCCTCTTTCGCACAGCTTTTTCTTCTGTGGGAAGAGGTCAGAACCTACCTGTTTCCTTGGCTTCCAGAAGTTTCCATTCAACTCTTCCTCCTCCTCCTCCTCCCTTTCCTCCTCCAAAATTTAACAAGAACGAAGCATACTGTATAATTCAGTATTTATCAACCTCGGTGCCTTTCAAGAGGTGTGGATTTAACCTTCCTGAGCAGAATTCTGGAAGCTGAGGTCTAAACATCTTAAAATTAATCTGCCAAGATTAATTGCTGGATCAAAAGGGAGACAGATTAATTGAGGGCAAAGTGGCTTTTTAAATGAATTTAACCATTTTCCTAATTAATTTTGCATTCAGCTGTAAAACAGTTTGCAGTGGGATACTTACTGATTTGGGACTAAGAATTCAGGCAGGTATTTTTATTTAATGCATGGTGAAACCACACAAGACCCAAGATTGTGGTATGATTCATGGAAGGAGGGTTGCTTCCAAACTGCTTTTGAAAACATTCTTTTTGGCATTCATGAGTAACTCTCAAGACAAAACTGGAACTCACTTAGTGGAATGTGGGTCATTTTCCTGTGATACAACTGGGGGAAGACCAAATAGAGGAAGCAAAGATCTTGAGTATATAAGGAACAAATCAGCCCCATCAAGCCACTCCTGTTTGTCTTAAGCCTACAAAGTTTGTGAAACCAGAAAACCAAACCTTACTAGAAATGGAGGTGAAAGGAACAGGGGTGTGATTGCATAACATCCTGCCACAATCCTGCTCAGCTTTTCAGCTTCTTTTATAGAGTTTGTTCTATATTTTGCTAAGCAAAGGATTGGGTCTGTTTGTTCTGGAAGAAGATTCTTCAGGCAGTGGATCCTGAAAGAGTTATTAGAAGCCTGATCCAGGAAAGCAACCTGGTAATTCTATAGATTGATGTGTAATAACTTCTTCAGAACAATAATCTTCTCCAATTTGCATATGAAGAGGTATTATCCTGCTGCTCATGCATAAATCTTCACCACTCTGTTGTTAAATTACCAATGTAGATTTAATTTATTCTTGCAGGAGCAAAGTTGAGTCTTGTTTTCATAAACTAAATCCACTTGTCAGAGTCAGTAGACATTGCTAGTCTTTCCCAGTTAAAATTTCCCATGGCTGACAGGTTTGTGTGGGTTAATTATGAGATTCTCTAGCATAGTCTGCAGAAATTTAGAAGAAAGGCAAGTTGCCTAAGTAAACAAACAGGCATATAGGAATCACTAAAATATCCCATAATAAATTGAGATACCTGATTGCCTCTACAAAACAAGCCTTAGATCTGAGACAAAGGGACTCAGTTCCCTGATTTGAAAAGTTGTCTTTTCCTGATTCTAACAGAGGAGTGTTCAAAACAATTTCTTCTTCCTTTGGGACAACCATGATCTGGATCACTGAGAATCTCCATAAGACATTCTTTTTTAAAAGTTTGAAAGGAAATTCTGTTTCTTTAATATGCTTTCCGCTTTATCACCACTTCTTTCTGCTGTGTACATGGACTAGGCCTAACATTCAATTCCTATCTATTCAGAGGGCTTTGAACTTAATTTCTTACCAAAAAGTGCAGCAGAAGCTATCTTAATAAAATGTATGAGTTAACAACTCTCCATTTTCAGCCTCTTTCTGTCTGATTATTTGCTTTTGAGGATAACTATCGCAGAAGAAGGAAAGGGCTAGCTATTGCATGACATTAGAGCATTGTGGCTTCAGAACTAATAAGAATTCTCTTTTTGTTTTCAGGCTCACAAAGACTGTCCTGTATTAGGCAAAGTGCCAGGGTCTAAACACCACCATGCTATATTTGCATTGCTGTAGATATAATTTAGCAGCAATTTTCTTTTTTTTTTTTCTGTTTAATTTGACAAAAGACAGATTTGAGTTTCCTGATCCCTCAGTATATTTGGTTGTTATCTCTCCTTTAAGCCATTTTAGCAAATTCATAAATGTAGAGCTGCTAATATTTTTTTTTATGTAATGATTCAATTCTATTCTTCAGTTTCTGATTTGTGAACATATCCATTCAATACATATTACTTCATTATTAAAACTCAAACAAGGAACAATCCCGCTGAAAAAAAATGAAAGAACAAATGAGATTATTTATTTTTAAGAAGGTGGTTTTGATCCAGGGTTGTCTGGTTCAAATAAAAAGATACTTCCGGACTTGTCCAAAGGAGCCCTGTCAATTTCTCTTGATGTCCTGTTTTGTTTTTGTTTTTTTAATTTCATTTATACCCCGCCCTTCTCCGGAGACTCAGGCGGCCTACAATTTTGAGCACAACTTAATGTGCTCAGCAAATCCCTTCATTCATGTTGCACTACAATTTCTGAATATGCAATTCCAAAATGTCCATGACATTCAGGAATTTATATATTTATTAATCAAATTTATACACCACCCATCTCACTAATGAAGTGACTGTGGGTGATTTACAGATTTTTTAAAAATCCATAAAATCCATACAAAAAATTAAAAGTAAAAAGGCAGTTAAAGGACAGTTAAAAAGATGGAGGGAATGCCCTTAAGCCATGAACTAACCCCAGAGTTGTATATTACTTTTCGGTCCTCATGCCAATTGGAACAGATTCTAATGCTGTTCTGAAATACCAGAAAGGTAGGGCTCAGCTTCACCTCAAGGGGCAGAATGGATTGGATTGACAGAGAAGGACCTCTTCCTGGACTCTGTCAATCAAAGTTCTTTAGCAGCCCTGCCTGATTGGGTGGAATGGGCCAATGTAACTAAGACAAGACAGAGTAAGCTGGGCCCATGGTAACCTGGACCCATGGCTGGAAGGGCTTTAAAGATGATCACAAATACTTTGAATGGTGGGAGGCGGGCTATGTTGGGCAAGGAGGCAGAAAAAGCTATATTGTCTGAGGAACAAAATCCACTCATTACATATCTGGATTGAAATAAAAGTCTTTTGTCCCTGAAGGTGCGCTTGGAAAGCTTTGGTGAAACTATTAACCTTCCTAAATTTTGTTCACCAACTATATTTCTCTTCTTCATTAAGAACATTAATTAACATTAAAAAATGTGCATCTCTTCTCATGAGAAATGCTTTATGATGGTTTATGCAATTATGTATAAATGAAGGCAGATTGTTGGAGGGGGCAGATAGTCCTAACGTGTGACAATTCTAAAAAACAATCTGCCTCAGTCTTTGTTTCTGATAGTTCAGTAGCAGCTGTCTTAAGTTAGACATGGATCCATAGTTTTGGCAATGATAGATAAGGTACAGTATAATGGTGGCACTCCTACATTCTCTTAGAGCAGGAAGCTCTTGGTTCAGGCAATTACTGGGGTATGTACAAAGACTGAGGCATTTCAAAATTGTGGACAGGACAGACTTCTGCCTTTAAAATATGTATCTATTCCCCAACTGTGTGAGATAGAAACTAGGGCTGAATAGGGTTGGGCAGGCTTTGACATTCATTCAGGAGAAATGATTTTGGGTGTGTGTGTGTGTGGAAATGGCTGCTTTAAAAAACAGCATTAAAATTTTGGCTGCCTTAATGAATCAGTTTAATTTCTTTCTTTCTTTTTTTCAATTTTTCTGAACTGCTTATTCCAAATCATTTGGAAGTTTGTCCAACCTCAGTCCAGAGTTTAGTGGATTAAGTGCCACATTTGAAATGAAAAAGGTTACTTTTTTTTTTTTTTACAAAATTACAAATAGCAGTTGTCTATATCTGAAATTATAATAAATTTATTAAACATGAACATTCACAAAAACTTTTGATGCTTATGATAGACATGATTTGTTTGAAATCTGGAAACTGTTTCGGTTTCCCTACTCAGTGTTAAATTATAGCATGTATCATTTTCTGTTTCATAAATTAAGATATGTGTTTAGTGATACAAAATTTTCTATCTTTATCTTTGTGTTCTTTCTAAATTTTGTGTGTTATAATGAAAATGAAGTGACAGAAAAAGGATCGAAGGAGGATTTTAGAAATAGTACTGGTGTCCTAGATTCTTAATTATCACATACTGTATTGGCTCTATATTTGCAGCTCTGGCCATATAGTAATCAGTCCACTGTTTGGATTTATATGTCTTAAAGGTGATTACAACTGAATCTCTCTTTTTTAATTTAAATAAAAAATTTAAAACGAATAAATATTTCTGAGGTATGCTTCATTTATTCTTTGATAGCTCTGGTAACACTGCTAGACATTTTACTTGCTTTTTCAACTTCTCTAAGGAAGCTATGTTTGACTATACCATAGTATTCTGTAGTGCCTAACTAAAAATGTGTTTTTTCTTATTTCATCCTTGTTAAATAAGAATAATACAGACGTCTAAACTAGCTGGAACAGTATTTTGGTATTAGCAAAAGTTAATTCTTTATTTCTCAATAGCCCTTTCCTGTATTTGATAATTTTCTAATTATATTTATGCCTCTTTATTCAAAGTTCTAGACAGTTGGGATCATTGAGCACATCAGTCTCTGGGAAAGTGGTGTTGTCTTTGGCACTAAAGGAGTCTTTTATAGGAAAGATGAGATGTGAATGTAACAAGGTCTCACTTTCTACAAAGTAGACATGTTTATGATTATTAGAAAATGTCAAAAGCAAGCTGGTTGAAATAAGATGTTATACAACAGGACATATTAATTATTAAATATTCATTTTTCTTAAAATGGAATTTGTTGAATTTATTTTGCAAAGACGTTGTTCTTTTGAAACATTCCCTTAATGATGATCTGTAGGGATTATTTCTTATTACAGACACATTTTGTCATTTGATATTTACATGCTAAAAAACAATCCTCAGCAGTTAGCATAGACAATAGTGGGTGTCAAACTCAAGGCCTGCGGGCAGGATCCGCCCCTTGGGGTGTTAGATCTGGCCCATGGGGCCACCCTGGAAACAGCAAAAGACTTGCCTATAATGTTTCTGCCGGTGAAAAAGGAGCTTGGGGGACTGCCCCCCAAACTCTGTTTTTGTTGGCAGAGGGCTGCAAGAGGCCATCCTGGCTGAAAATAGGGCCCTGGGAGGCTACATACAGCCTCCCTGAGTTCTGTTTTTGCTGGCAGATAGCCACGTCCTCCCCATCCCAGCCATGCCCTCCAAAGTCAAACACAACACTGATGCGGCCCTCAATGAAATCTAGTTCGTCACCCCTGCAATAGAGAGACATCTCAGAACTTGTGAAAAAATATTATCTTCTCATTATTTTCACCTAATAAAATGGAGACAAGCTTTTCCTTGGGGAAACATTGGAACAGTTAATTGAATATGTTCTAAATTGATGTTTGTGAATTGAAGGTTCCTGTAGATAATCTTACAATCAGGGTTCCTTTTAAAGAGTTGAAATGGTCACAGGCCATTTACAAATACTAATTTATTGCAGAGCAAGGCCAAATGTGAGAACATGCATTGGAAGGACAATGGTTTACAGCAATAATGTCATAGTGTTAGAAATATGTACCATATTTTTCGGAGTATAAGACACACCGGACTATAAGACGCACCTTAGTTTTTGGGGAGGAAAATAAGAAAAAAGCTGACTGGGGGTGGATCTGCCTCCTGGAATACC
>JANHFM010010619.1:39411-50254 GCA_032468115.1 Grayia smithii | reverse complement strand
TTATACGCCGGGTACTGACCTTGCAAGATGCATGGCTGGCAAACTCTTTATTTTAACTGGAAAAGTTGGGGGTTGTCGTATATGCCCAGTCGTCTTATACGCCGGAATATACGGTAAGTCTAAATGCTAGTGCTAGATATAGGGAAACAGCTTTTGATGTTCATCCTTTTAGAGCAAATAGGTATACAGAGCATGTATGCCTGCCTTTCACTGAATCTTATCCTTAGATCTGTATGTTCAATTGCAAAATAGCCCTAAATTCAATAATTGGAATATTTCAGTAATCCCCCAACTCCAGTGGTCTGCAGCCAGCAAGACAGGATAGATATTCACATCTATCTCCTAGGTTTCTCCTTGCCTCCATGTTTTCTAGGGCCATAGGCTTATGTCCTTAAAATCTTTGTTTTTCTGTAGACTTAAATCTTGTTCTTGCATGTGTAGGAGGATGCCCAGTCCTTACAATAAACTGATTGATTTATTTAAGTTCCTAAAAACAATGCAGTGCTATGTTGTTCTACCCATCCATTTATTGTACTGGCCAATGCTTGTGCTAAGCATTGCAATCTGTCTTGTATAAAAATGTCATGATTTGTCACCTTTTTTTGTTTTTTTATTTCTTCCAGGTTTTCTTGTTTATGCCAGCATCCTCTTGGTTATCAGCTTAGTTCTGATTTGTTTCCTAGCACCACGTTATGGCCAGACCAATATTCTCATCTACCTCTCCATTTGTTCTGTGATTGGGGCTTTCTCTGTCTCTTCCGTTAAAGGGCTGGGCATTGCCATCAAGAGTTTTTTCACTCACCTGCCTGTTCTACAAAACCCATTGACCTGGATTCTTGTCTTCACATTAGTGGTTTCTATTGCTACTCAGATCAACTACCTCAATAAAGCTCTGGACATCTTCAATACCTCTATGGTGTTTCCCATTTACTATGTGCTCTTCACCACTGTTGTCATTACAACTTCAGTTATCCTCTTTAAAGAGTGGGTCACCATGTCTGTAATAGACATTATCGGGACGGTATGTGGATTTCTTACCATTATTTTAGGAGTCTTTTTACTCCACGCTTTCAAGGATATGGATGTCAGTTTGAAGAATCTGCCACAAACATTCCAGACTTCTAATGAGCCGCCAGCAATAAAGGATGACAAGAACACTTTAATAGAGCTGGAAAATCCAGACACCAAGGATCATAACAAACCCAAAGTATTCATGATCTTCAGTTGAAACCTAATTTAATATTTCTATTTCTTTGAGTAATGGGGCCAAATAGTATAAAAACATGCACGCATCTGGAAAAATTTAAATGAAACATCACCACATGTGCCTTTTGAAAACAGCAACCAACTTCAACGCAGCTTGCTACCTCCACTTTTCTGCATCGTGCTTTTCCTCTTTTCATCCTTGGCAATGGTACTAGATTTTGCACACTCTAGAATCAAGGGTGGGTTCCACTTATCTTTACTAACGGTTCGCTATGAGAGCGGGCATGCGTGCTTGCTTCTGCGCATGCACAGAAGCTTCTGCACATGCTCAGATGGCCCATGATGATGGTGGGGTGGGTGGGTGGAGCCTCCTGACAGTTTTACTACCAGTTCTAAGAACTGGACAGAACCGGGAGCAACCCACTACTGCCTAGAATCAATAGCAGTGGTGATTGTATTTCTGTCAAATATGGGCATGTTCCCTCTGCCTTTGGAAGAAATGTTCTACTGTCAACTGGCATTGTTTCTTCCAGATCTTTCCCACTCTTCCCCTATCTTCATGAGAAAAGCTGTATCCATTGAAGTGCGTGAAGAATTTGAAGCTTCAAAAGAAAGCATTCTATTTTTTCCAGCTAGGAATACCCAAGTCATTTTTGAAAACATGGTAAAATAAATAGCTACATTTCCCTCCAGATTGTAATGTTGCCCAAGACATTCAGAACTTTCAGTCATGTCCTTATTTTTAAATGATGCAGTCTCACAAAATTGCCCTACAGCCTTTTTCTTGGATATTGGATTTTAATATATTTTGGTGCTTTCCCTATTTTAATTAATTTTACTAATACTATTAGATGTTCAGATACAGCAGCAGTTATCTTTCATTTTCTATAAATATGAATTATAATTTAATTGCGATAATGCCTTGTGCTTGTCCCCATACAAGATTATATTTTGTAGATATTTTGGAGGAATGGGGTAATTTCTATAATTTAGAACTCAGTTATGATCACAGAAAGTGTAAACTGGGATCAAAACTGTAAAAAATTAGTAAGATTTAATTAGTTATAACAAGTGAATGAGTTAGAGGCTTAACTGCCTATGATAATTATCACTAGCCACCCAATTTATGTTATTTTACTGGTTAATGAAAGTCTTTTTAGCCTGGATGACCAAGATGTTCTAATCTAAAGTGTTACAATTGTCTGTGCTTGTGAAGATTCACATCGGACAAGACTGGTTTGAGATAACTATTTATTTGTTTTATCAAGTGCAAAATTAACAAACTTAATTTTGTTAAGTTTGAAGGTATACTTCATTACAAAAAGCTTCTGGATAAATATTTCAGGCTGTTTTGAGTTTTGTCTCTGTGCTTCTAAATTAATGAGCCTATATTGTAAAGTCAGAAAAATGAACAAAACAAACTCATATACAGTTCCAATAAAGGAGAATATTTGTAGCTCAGGGTTGAAATGAGGGTCCTTGTTTTCTTGCAGACATTTCATTATCCTAACTAGGTAACATCATCAGTGCTACTGATGATGTTACCTAGTTTGGGTAATGAAACATCTGGAAGAAATCAAGCAAGCTCAGAGAGCACCAAGGACCCCTCATATATAGTTCTTTGTACTTTGCTATTGGTCAATAACAGAATATAGTTCTCATTTATAAAAGAAGACTATTTTATAATGCAATAGATACAACTGCAGGGATCTCAAGAGCACATGTAACTTTTAAGAGGAATACTATCATAAGGTTTATTGGAGTAGTTCTATCTATGATTCATGGGATGGTTGTATGAATGTGCTAAACCAAAAGTTTTCTCTGAGCAATTTTTTGTAAAATTGTATTATTATTATTTTTTGTAACAGTGTAGCACAAAGATGCCTTACAATGAGTTTCCCTTCTGTTTCCTGGATTTGAAAGGGTGGCCTTTGGCCAGTTATTTCTTAGCCCAGCTCACCTCAGATTGTTGTGGGCAAAATAGGAAGAGGAAGGAGTGCAGGTAGTCCTCAACTTACAACCATTTGCTTAATGACCAGAGTTAAAATGGCACTGACCTATGACCATTTTTCACACTTATGATTGCTGCAGCATTCCCATGGTCATGTGATAATCTATGGTGATCTTCTGATGACCAAAGTCAATAGGGAAGCCAGATTGATTTAACAACTGTTACTAACTTAATAACTGCAATGATTCACTTGTGACAAGAAAGGTCGTAAAATAGGGCAACTCACTTAAAAATTGTCTTGCTCGGCAGTGGAAATTTTGAGCTCAATTGTGATAAATCAAGGACTTCCTGTATTAGGGATTTCATCACCTTAATGAATATAAAAATAATAATAAAGATGGGATAAAAAAATCTGACCCTTCCCAAATTTCCCCTATTTGCAACTTTACTTCATAAAAGTAGTCATTCTCTTCTATACATGTATTTGCTACTTTCTTTCCAGTGCAAAATGTTGTTTCTTCATTTTTGAACCTGTAGATAGATGGGTGAATAGATAGGTAAGTAGGTAGGTACTGTATAAAATAGTAATTTTTTCAAAATTAAGGTTCTACATTGACTGTGGGGATGGAAAAATGATATGGTTTGTTTCTGGTTTGTTAGATGTAATGATCTGGTACTAAGGGCTGTTGTGCTCTGCTGGCATCAGAAAACAGCTTTTTTTTATCTATTCCTTATGCTAAGCCATAATCTAGATTTTGTTTAATATGTATAAACTCAGCCACTTTGCTTTAGCTTTCGTTATACTGAAGATTTGTTTCAGAGGTACTACATTTTCCAAAACTACAGAAGAATAAAACCGTGTCAAGCAAATCTTGTAAAACTTTGGAGATCTTTGTTGCCAATGAATGTATTTTACAATTAGATAATTGTATAATCGAGTTTTGCAAATGGCTTTATAAATGACTTAAATTTGTTCTTGTTTCATTCATAAGACATTTAGCACAACTCATTTATTTCATGTGGAAGAATACACTGTTTTTATGAACTTCCAAAGCTGGTAATCTGTTTCATTTACTAGTTTTTATTGCCCCTTAATCTCTTTTTCAAAATTAGCCTTGTTTAATGGGAGGAGTGTTGTAATCCAATATAGCTAAAAAGTACGGTATCACATTTGGAGAAACTCTCCTGTATCTGAGATTTACTCTGAGTGGTCTGTAAACAAAAGGAGAAAAAAATCCCAATTTCAACCTGATTTGATGGCCATAGGGTTTAAAAATAAAAGTTAAATGTCATTAGGAGCAAAAAAACAGCACAAAGCTAGCCAACTTTAGTTGATACTCAAAACTCAGAAATCATCTCTGAAGAAAAGAGTGACAAACTACTTTTGTACTGATGGCTGTTTAGTACCTCCTGAATCATAGGCAAAAAACCTTATTGATTTACTGGGAAGGGCCTGCAGAAGGGGGATGTTGTTCTCTAAACTTTTGAGTTTCCTTAATCTAGTTCGGGGGTGGTGGTGTGAAATTGGTGGCCCATGCGCAGGATGTGTCACACACAGACCACAACCACCCCAGCTCCGCAAAGGGGAAAAACACTGAAACATCACATGATGGCAACATGCTACGAGTTTGACACCTGTGATCTAGCTGGCCACTGTGTGATACAAAATGCTTGATTAGGTGGGCCTGTGGCCTGATTCACCAGATGAAACAATGTGGATTTACTTTATGTAGTTTCTTTGGACAAAACAATACCTGTATTGAATTCAAATTGAAGAAAACTCTTCTCCAGCAATGAGGGCAATTGGTTTAAAAGAATAGTATCCCCCACTTCTTTAATAGTATCAAACCCCATACAATAATTTATGACAAGTAAGTATACAAATAGCAATCACAAAATTTATTCAGTATATCTAGGCAAAAGGCACAACAAACTGCATTGTTCAAGTATTTGTATAGGGGTACAATTTGTATAGGTACACAAAAATCATACTGTAAACTCTAAAACAAAGTGGTGAGACATGGTAAAAAAAGAGCTTCAAAACATTTTGTGTGGAAATTGTTATAGTGCAGTCTAGGATTGTACGGTACTTCAGTTATAAAGGCAAAAAGGCACTTTGGAACTCATTTAATCAAATATATATTTTCCTGTGTTCATGCAGCAATGATAATCTCCAAAGAATACATGGCTTGGAAACTGCCTCTCCCTCCTTTCATCCCCCAATTTGGTGAATCCTCATCTTGCCTTTTGTCTTTGAATCCAAAGCACCGCACAGCTCTAATGTTTATTAAACTTGGAAATAAGCTCCACAGGATTTTAGGAGAATAATTCGATTTAATGTGTATTGAGCTGTAGCCACATGTAACATTTTTCTCCCAATCTATGCCACGCATATGAAAAACAACTATGTGAAGTGTTATCAGTATTAAGGAATATACTGTAATTGAGATTGTCATTTCCTGCATCTGAAAAGGCTCCTCTAGAACAGTGACTCCCCCCCCTCCCAAACTTTTGGGCACCAGGGACCAATTCTGTGGACAGAGGCTTTTCCATGGACTGGAGGAGTCGTGGATTTGCAAGCTGCCTGCATCCCGTGAATGGGTCTTTGCTTGTTTGCACGGCTTGGTTTCTGGCATGCTGTGGACCAGTGCAGATCCACAGACCAGGGTTTGGGGAACCCTGGTCTGGAACATAGTTATGAGATGTATCAAAATTCCCTTCATCATGCAGTAACTGTAAGAGTAAGAGGCCATTTTCACCCACCACAGGTTCCTAGAAAGGCTCTGGAGTCTGGGGAGAGCAAAAAAGGAGCCTTCCGGTCCTACCAGAAATTGGCAAACAGGCCATTTCTGACCTCCGGAGGGCCTCCAGGGGGGTGGGGAAGGCTGCTTTTGCCCTCCCCAGACTCCTAGAAAGGCTCTGGAGCCTGGCATGCAATGGGCCTACCAGGCCATCACATGCCAGGAGCAGGGAACGGGGAAGTGGGGAGGGGTCATGTGCACTTGCGCGGGGCACATAGGATTATGGATGTGGGCACACATGCATGACCCCCCCCCCACCTGCACTCACCCTGCTCCTGGCATGCAGTGGCAAAAAGGTTAGCCATCGCTGACCTATACTAACCATAGCAAATTTTACATCATCAGAAACCAAACAGCATTTCTTTAGCACCAACATATTGCAAAGCAAACTGAAAATAAATCCACAGGATAAAGGAAGCACCAGTTAAAACCTGAGAACATTTGTGAAGCCTCGGATTATGCCTCAGTGTTACAACTGATTATCACTACAATTCAAGGTTGTTTAAAGTGCAAAGACAACTTGTGGAGCACAGTTAGACAAATGATAGACTTTTATCAACTGCTCAACTAGCACCATGAATCAAAAAGCCTATTCTGAGCTTCATGAACTGTGGTGGATGTCTAATTAAGCTGGATCATTAGATATCCCCTAATGCAGTGATGGCGAACCTGTGGCATGCATTCCAGAGGTGGCACACAGTGCCCTCTCTGTTGGCATGTGAGCTGTCGCCCCAGGTCTGCTCCGCCGTGCATGTGCACATGCCTCCTGCCAGCCAGCTGGTCTTCGGGTCTCTGCTGCACATGTGTGGGACACATGGGGGAGCTGTGTGCAGATCATGGTGGGGTGGGGTGCATGTGGGGGGGTCGTACATGCATGCGCAGGGATGGGGCACATGCATAGGGGCTGCACGCACATTGCATTTTGGGGGTTCACGTGCGCACGCTTGCAGACACATGCACGGTTTGGGCACTCGGTCTGTAAAAGGTTAGCCATCACTGCCCTAATGAATTGGAATGAGAAACCTATGAAACTCTGAATGTGGGATGAGTAAGGTAACATCCTTACATAAACACTGATCAAAGGGACACTTATACATAGCTCTGCATATGCATTTTTATCAGGAAGCTCCCCATTATAATGGTGTTATAAAGGTTACCGTGGTACCTTATCTGATGACTTTGTTCTTATTTTAAATTTGCTGTATTCTTTATGCCAGTACCAAATTAGAAAGTATAAAAAAGACACTAGTTACATTAAGGACAGTTTTCAAATGTTTTAAGTAAATAAGCCCAGTCTATATATGAAAGATAAATACATTTTAAAAAACTACCTCAAGCAGAGTGGGGCAGCAGTGACAAAAACAATGAGTGGACCCTGGATAATATCTCTCATCTTTTTTTGTCCTCAAGAAGGTAAAGTCCATGCAGCAAAATCCATGAGGATCTCCTGGTATGTGTGAAATGGGTACTAATATGCTGGTAAATGATGATTGGTGTGTACTGTAGGCACAGTAGTTCAGACTTCTGTTCTCCATCAGCTCACAAAATTCAAGAACATTTAACAATTGGCTCTCATTAGCCAGGACAAGCCAGCTTCAGCACACCATGGGGTATTGGGACAAGGGTTTGCTACATCCCTCAAAGCAAAAGAATTTTTAAAAGTCTCTTTCTTGCACCTTCTCCAAATGTACCGTAAAATGTAGGTTCAAGACCAGATAATAAATAAACCCTAAAGTTACCTAGAATAGGCATAAAACAGCTTTAAAAACCTACTCTACCTCACCTACCAAAAAAAAAAAACAATCCAGAAAAAATCCTGCTCCATGCATGATAAAGTCCAACCGAATTTTTGTCATTTTCTTCTCTATTCTAGTTCCCTCTAAAACAGCCCACTTCCCTCTTCATAAAAAAGGTTTACGAAGTTCCTTCAATGTATTTTCATTTGGAATAGAGATGGGTGTCATATTAAAAGTATCTCTCCATTCTTCATGTTCTGTTGAAATCACCTCATGTAACACTTGAGGAAAGCTCAGCGATCACTTCCCAAAGTTGCATTTCAGAGGTACATAAGACATCTGAAGCAAACAACTGCTGAGAAGAAATGATGTCAAGACCAGTTGAAGGTAAACATTTGCCACCACAAAAACATCCCTGCACAGCTGGTCAGTACTTGTTACAACTCCAAGGCAAAGAGACCTGAGTATACCTCAGAGGATCATGGAAGTTCAAGGCAAAATATAGATTCACTGCACTTACATGCTAAAATTTCTAAATTCTAAAAAGTGTGGACTGAAAAAACTTTGGAGTGATAGCTGATGCTATAGAAGAATAAAGGTAAAGGTAAAGGTAAAGGTTCCCTCGCATATATGTGCTAGTCATTCCCGACTCTAGGGGTCGGTGCTCATCTCCGTTTCAAAGCCAAAGAGCAAGCACTGTCCGAAGACGTCTCCGTGGTCATGTAGCCAGCATGACTAAATGCCAAAGGCGCACGAAACGCTGTTATCTTCCCACCAAAGGAATATAAAAGAATATAAGAATATAAGAGATTAAATATATGTAAGAAGATTCCTTAAAGGGAAATTCTTCTCTTAAATGCATATACAGCAAAATTCTTCAACTTGGGAAAGTCTTCTATATGATTTCTTTCTTCTTTAAAAGACTTCAGATTTTGTTCCAGAAAGTGTTCAGAGATAGATATTGCTCCATTATGTAATGTTGATTAATCAATTTGTCTATTGTTGAAACAATGAATTACAGGAGTAATTAAATCCTCTGTTTCCCTCTGCATGCCAATTTAAACAAACAAATGTTGTAATGGAGAAAGGTCCTTGGTATGTACTGGAAGATTTCTAGACCTTTTCTAGAGAATTGCATCAGCCCATGCTGCAAAATATAGGTCCTTTCCTAAAGGTTGCTCTGAAATTGGCCTCAGTTACTTTAGGTCTGAGACTTGTACAAAATGAAACAAAGCCCTTGAAAATTCCAGGTGAAACCAAATGGAATTGATGCAGATTTTAGATCCATAGAACAAATTTCAGCTTCTAAACTTCGGAGTGTTTGCCGCTCCAGGATTTCTCATGGCTTGATTCTACAAAAGATAAAATAATTTTAGTATTTGGTTTGGTCTCGAATAAGAGAAACTAGAGATATAGTTGCATTTAGATGAAATGATGGAGATGGATATTTCCAACATGCAAACATTTTAAATGCCATGTCACTTCTTTCCATAAGTGAATTATGACCTGATCCACATACTGTAGCTCTGTTGAATGCTATAAAATAGAATGGGTACTAAATATGCATTCCATCTCAATCTAAAATGCTTTCTCTACTTTATGTTTGCATAAAGCTGGCGGGGGATTCTGGGAGTTGAAGTCCACCCATCTTAAAGTCACCAAGGTTGAGAAACACTGTCTTAGACCATGTGTTACCCACTAGGTTTCTGTCAGGATTTGCATTCTCCAACATTTCTGCTTTTTCCCTTATTTACTAAACTTTCTACCCAAGTTCACAAATGTACCTACTTGTACTAACTGCTGACCATCGAGGTATACATTGCAATAATTCACTCAATTTTCCCCCCAAAATGCAACTAGCTTGATCTTTGATACAGTAATTTTAAGATCCTTGCTCCTCACTCTTATCAGTTGGGCATTCACTGCAAATCATATTAATTCCCAGTCAACAACATTGGTTTTATCCGCATACAAAATATATACATATTCATATCTTCAACCAAAATTACTTTGGCATACAGGAGCTGTAAACTGATCACTTTCCATCAACCTTCCCTAAATAGAAGAATTGGAAACCAGACAAAATTTGCCAGTACCACTGGATTCATGCAGGGCTACATGAGGAAGGGACATACTATTGCCTCTTTAAGAGTCAGGGGAAACATTAGGGATTCTTCAGAGATGCATTTACCACTTCCTGGATCCAAGCACACCTCACCTCCAGGGAGATCCGTGACTCTGTTGCTTCCCAGTCATTCCTGGGTTGTTTTCACCTTTTAATGCAGGGTTTAATAAAGGGTTCTTTTCAGGAAGACAACTGAAGCAGATAACCTTTTTTTGGGGTGACATCCAAGGACTAAAGAGTCTCCCATGAAAGGCTTATCTGGAGCCTTGAGAATTTTCCAGTGACATTTCATTGCCTCAAGGTTTTTGTATCTGTCATTTTAAAATTCATCTCTTGGTGAATTTTAGTTTTAGACTTTTCTACCCCTGAAAATATCATGCTACAATTACGTGGATATCTTTTCTATTCTTTTCTTAAATGAACTTATCTTTCGGTCCTTCCCAAAAAACAAGAAAAAAACTGATATCATGTGTCCAGTTGAATATCAAAACAGGAAAAATATCATACAACACTCGAGTGTTATTTTTTTCCCCTTTATCTTTTATTTATATATCCTTGTTACCATTTTATAGCTCACCTCTGCCAAGACTGCATGTATTCCTTTATTCCTTGAAGTGCCATAGGATGGTACTGCTCCCGTATTCACTTTGGACAATCCCGTCCTGTTGTTTGAAGAGACTGGATTAGCCGGAAGTGCTCGCTGAGGTGGTTTTAGTCTGGAAGAATCCTAGAGAAAAAAGTAATTCTTCAGTTCTTTTGATTAGATAGACAGATACCATGTTTCCCCAAAAATAAGACCCTGCCTTATATTTTTTTGAACCCCAAAAATAAGACCCCGCGCTCCTCAGGGTACCATCCGCCAGACAGTGTCGGTGGGTGGTTCCCAGAGCGAGGGCGTTCTCTGTGGGCGCACCAGCCCACTGGAACAAGCTTCCCGCCGGCCTCCACACTGCTCCCGACCTCCGCTCCTTCCGGCGTGATCTGAAGACTTGGCTTTTTAACAAGATCGGCTGATGGGATTGGA
>JANHFM010010619.1:0-15850 GCA_032468115.1 Grayia smithii | reverse complement strand
TATTGTGAGCCGCCCCGAGTCCTTCGGGAGAAGGGCGGCATAGAAATTTAAATAAAATAAAATAAATAAAATAAATAAATATAGGGGAGTGGTGGTGAACCGTTTACTTACCAAGTGCTGAACAAGAACACACTTTGTGCGCTGCGCATGCTCCAGTACTGGGTTGCTCCCGGTTCTGTCTGGTTCTTAGAACCAGCAGTAAAACCAGCAGGAGGCTCCGCCCACTAGCCCCAATGTCATCATGGGGAATCTGCACATGTGCAGAAGCTTCTGTGCATGTGTGCTCCCGTTGCAAACCATTAGTAAAGGTAAGTGGAACCCACCCCTGGCATGCACGCGTGCCATCTGCGCATGTGCAGAGGTTTCATGTACTCCCCCACCATGTGCTGCGTGCACAACTACATTTGTGCGTGTGCACAGCTTTTGTGCATGTGCCCCAGCATGCACTGCACGCGCAATCTCACCATCTGGGCATGTGTGTGGCTTTTGCATGCACAATGCAAACACACAAACATTGTCTGCGCATGTGCATGCTGCACACCAGTTGTCTCTCACACATGCACAAACATATGCGCATGCACAGGAGAGCTCCGAAGACCAGCTGGGTCCCCTGAATTGCACTCATGCGCACCAGAGGCCTGAACACCAGCTGGGGTGCGCATGTGCAGCTTCAGGTGAGTTTGGTGATGGCTCATGTGCCCAGAAAAATGGCTCTGCATGCCACTTCGGGCGCGTGTGCCATACATAGGTTCACCATCATGGATATAGGGTGATTATATCGGGTGATTCTATATAGGGTGATTCAGACATTAAATTATACTTGTGTACTTATTCTCCCCTTACTAGAGAGATTGCCAGGGAGGGTAGACAATTTTTATGTAGACTTTCTCTTCCAAGATTCAAACCCAGCTATTACGCGTGCAGTGGCAGAATTCTGTCTTGCTGCAATGTCTACTAGAAAAAAATTGGTTACAGAACGATAGCTGTCAATTTGTGACAATTTTTGGAGATAGAACAAATTTTGGAAAATGATATTTACATGCGTACTTATTGGCTCTCCACTCATATAAACCAGGGAGTGCCCCTAACTGTTTGAGAACATGTATTCTCTTAACAGATGTTTTTATCCACCATTAATGTATTATAATGTGTTAGTATTTTTATGTATATTGTAAATAGTGATGTCTACTGCTGGTCTATGACTGTAATAAAATTATATTCTATTTTTTGGATAATTCTATTCTTGGAATCCCTCTCCCTGGCTGTTGGGTGTCTTTTTCTTGTTTTTCTTTCTACCTTTCCTACGCTTGCTGGAGAATTCTGGGAGTTGAAAGTCCACAAGTCTTAAAGCTGCCAAGTTTGAAGACCTCTGCACTAGACTCTTCTTCAGACACCTAGGTCTTTGAACTGATTTGGTCCATTTGGTTTCTTGAATATCTATGGCATTCTCAGGAGTGTTTTCCAATACAAATGTTCAGAAGTGTCAACACTTTATTTTTTTCCTGCTTCTTTAAAAACCAAATTTTGCATCCATTATTGGGTGCAGGGACACATTTTCCTGCATCTTTCTGGTTTTTCTTAAGTATAGACCAGTCAGAGCAACTGAATCTCTTTTCCAAGGCCTTCCTTGTTATGCTGCTAAGTGCTAGGGACATAATTTTGGGGTGTTGATTTCTTTACTGCTTATAGTTGATTCTAAAAGACAGAAGCTATCTAGCATCTCAACATCTTCATTTTCAGTTTGAAAGCCAGTTGCTCTACTTGTTTGGCCTTCTTTATATATTTCATCTTCATCTTTTTCCCCCACTGTGCTCTTTGACTGTCATTCCTAGAACTTCCAGATTATCTATACTGTCAGCTACAAAAGTAGTTTTATCAGCATAGTAATCGATGTTATTTCTTCCAGTTTTAAAGTTGTACTCATCTGCTGCCAATCTATTCTCCCTTAATAGATATTCAAAGTATAAATTGACTAAATAAGGGAAGAGCAAAGTCTTGTGTCACTCCTTTGCTGATCTGAAATCAGCCATGGGGAATGGCTTAAAGAAGACTGTTCTTTGCTCTGATGTAATATGATTCTTATGTAATATGATAGAAAGGGATGCGGTGGCCCAGTGGCTAAGACGCTGAGCTTGTCGATCAAAAGGTCGGCAGTTCAGTGATTCGAATCCCTAGTGCCGCATAATGAGGTGAGCTCCCGTTCCTTGTCCCAGCTTCTGCCAACCTAACAGTTTGAAAGCACGTAAAAAATGCAAATAGAAAAATAGGGACCACCTTTGGTGGGAAGGTAACAGCGTTCTGTGCATCTTTGGTGTTTAGTCATGCCGGCCACATGACCATGGAGACGTCTTCAGAGTCATGCTGGCCACATGACCATGGAGATGTCTTCAGAGGCGCTGGCTCTTCAGCTTTGAAACGGAGATGAGCACTGCCCCTAGAGTCGGGAACTACTAGCACGGATGTGCGAGGGGAACTTTTACCTTAATATTATATAGACTTCTCCAGTTGTTCAAAATGCTTTAAAATGATATCAACAATGATATCAATGGAGGAGATGATATTCTTCCCAGCAATGCCCTCATATTCATCTTTGAAAAACAGATCTTAAGTAAACATAGATATCAGATAATGGGCAGAGCCTTCTCCTTGTACACTTCAGTATGTATTTGCGCAATACTCATTTAGTATACATTTGCACAACATATGAAAATAATAACTCTAATAGGTAAGAAAATACATTATTAGGTACTGATATATTACTACAGGAGTGAAGCTTCAATGGACTTCCAGGTACAGCTAAACAACAATTCTCATAACTCTTCATCCTGGACCACACTGGCAATGGCTGAGATGAACTGGAAATCAACACTATTAATTACTGGCATCCTCACATAACAAAAATAGTCTCCCCAATTTTAACTTATTTCTTGACAAGTACCCAAAAAATTACCTCCCCTTCCCCAAATCATCAACAATAACATATCCAGTCTATTAAAAAGATCAGCATCAATCAAAATGGCATAGAAATATCTAATAAATTCAAAAGTAAAATTTAAAGCTAGGAAATATAAATGTCATAAACTTGATTTCAAAAAAACTTGTTTGCTCCCCATAAGATTATAGACCTTTGTGATATCTTAAAGACTAATCAACTTTATAGTTATATAATATTTTGTAGCCTAGGATGGAAAGACAGAAAAACATTCATATGGAAAGAAACCGTTACCAAAATATTCAGGTGCAATATATTCAAGGTCTCAAGGTCAACACCCACATGTTCATTTGGGCCAAAGCAAGGTAAAACAATGAAATAATTACATGATCTTATCTGTACATGTCAGGTACAAGACAACATCTATATTTTTCACAAGTCTGAATCACCTAACTTTTTAAAGTCCATTAACTCTATCAATTGTGGGCTCCTGGTTAGACTTACTAAAACCAGAGATTTTTCTAAAGTTGGTTGATGCCTTTGCTGCTGAAATCTTAGGCTCATTCTTGAAAACAAAGTGGATTATCTCAGTCTAACTGGAAATATATTAGTAGCAATGGCAGGCAGGGTTGAGGAATCTAGCCCAATGACTAGACTTTCATATCTCAGCGTAAAATAGCAATGAACCAACAAACCAGCCACTTAATGCAGATTTTTATTTCCGTTTAATTGGATTTTGTTACTATGTTAGATTTTTCTGATCTTCAAATGTCTGGGTTTCTCATAATTATACTTATTTGTGGACTCAAAGATTTCAGTATACCGTTACAAATTTAGTGTGTCTCAAAGAGGGAAATTATGTTTGAAATATAATGTTATTCACATAGATTATGCAATTGTAGAAAGTGTTGCTAGGACTGTCAGGCTATTTTACTTCAAGAACCCATAATTGTAATTAAAAGAGAATTTAAAAAAAGAATATGGGTGTTTGCAAATAATTAGGATAACTGATTTTTCTCCCATGAGATAAAATAAGAATGGTTAGTATTCTGCCACGAGAAATGTCAGGACACATGAAATCAAACGAAGTTAAGAGAAAATGATTCTATATGTTCTCAGCATAGAATGATGCCATGTAAAGAACTGTAATCCAATGACATTAGCTTATTTGCCCAGGTTATCCAATCACATTGACAGGTTTTTGTCCATAATCTCATTAGATTTGAGAAGAAACGTCTGTTCTGTCCATTACAACTCAAAGGCACATTTTCCATTAAAACTGCTAAAACCTGAAACACATTTCTAGACAATGTGCATTAAGGTCACAAGGTGAAAAAAACAGATAATGGGCTGGCATAAAGTAATGCACAGCAAAAGCCTTCTTAAAGTTGGGATGGAGGCAGGAATCCATTAAAAAGATATTCAGCTTTCTTGATATAGCCTCATATTTTCAAAAACTTTCCCTTTATTGTTTGTAACTTTCTTTCAACTCACTTTCAATGCTCATATTTAATAAATTCCTGGAAAAAGACATGACGAATGTATCTTTTCTTTTATGTACACCGAGAGAGTATGCACCAAGACAAATTCCTGGTGTGTCCAATCACACTTGGCCAATAAAGAATTCTAGAACAGGCAGTTAAATATTCAGGTTTTCCTGATTTGTTATTTTAAAAGATAGGAGGTTTTCCTCTGAAACATATATATTTGGTCTTACTTTATCTACATAATTGGCAGCTTCCACTAATTTATTCTTGGTTGCTTGAAGATCATATTTATTTTTCTGAAACTGAAATAGAAAAAGAAATTCAGCCATAATCAGTGCTGCTGAACTGCAAAATAATCAGTCAAAACTATGTCAGAATATACATTTTCATAAATGCAATGAATAAGGTGCCATACAGGGATTTCTAGCTGTAGATAATACACTTATGCACAGCTCTTGTTACTACCTAGTTGCCAGGATTTGAAATCCAAGTCTCAAGTTTATCTCATGGATGTTACAAGTCAAGGTTTGAATTAAGAACATCATGACCAATGAAGTTTCTTTTTCTTAGCTTCTGTTCTTCTAGCATATGTTTGACTCCAAATAAATTATGTAAAGTATCCACATGTTTATTCAATGAGTGTTCTCCTTCACTGTCTTAATGTTTTTGGATGTATGAAGTTTGAAATAATCTTTCCATCACATTTGCAAAAAGTACAGCCTGCAGACCATATGTAGGTAGCAGCAGCCCAGAATGGACAGGGTAAATATGGGTTGAATATGGGCTAAATATGGGTTGAAACTGGGGATAGCTGGGTGGCAGGACTTCGAGTAAAATGGTTGCTCGAAGCCTTGAAGATGCTTACAGCACTTACTTCACTAGCATATCAGAAACTTGGAATTGGCCTATCTCCTTTGAAGCATAGCCCACAAAGGGCTACAATCTCTGTATTGTATTAATAGGCAACAAGATTGGGTGTGATAGGATGCACAGCAAGAAACCAAATAGGCTTCACCTAGGAGCTATGGTGGTGCAGTGGTTAAAATGCAGTTTTGCAGGGTAACTCTGCCCACTGCTAGGAATTCGATCCTAACTGGATCAAAACCGACTTAGTCTTCCATCCCTCCAAGGTTGATAAAATGAGAACCCAGAAGTTGGGGACAATTTGCTAACTCTGTAAAAGGGCTGTAAAGCACTATGAAGAGTGTGTAAGTGCCATTGTTACTGATAAGTGCTAAACAATAACATATGAATGGTATCCCAACTTCCAAAGCCAACAGAGAAATCCAGGGAGGTTTGCTTCCCATTTTTTACTGACAACAGTTGAGGCATTATCTTAAGCACAGACTTCAGAAGCGTTTGGATCTTTGGGAACAAAAGCTTGTGTTTTAGAAAACAATATTTTTAATCCTTCTTCCCTATGGTCAGCTGGTTGCATAACCTTCGTTTAGCCTTATGGCAACTCAATGTATGAATATACATTTCTGTAATTTGATATGTTGGGCATAATTCACGGAGATAATGAGAGTTAAGTGAAAGAACACCTGGAAAGCTGGATCTCCCTTCTCATCCCCTCCATCCCATGGGTTTAAATGGGCTTTATAAACTTTTTCTTTAATAAAGAATGATGTAAGATATTTATTTATTCATTTTGGGAAGCTAACTATGAAGAGCTTGCCTGTTTCTGTTTAAGGAAATGTTAATTTAATTAAGTGCATTAATTTATATAACAAAATATAGAAAGGAAACATCTGGAATCTCAAGAATCTTCTTTATTGTTTGCTGCCCCCACACAAACACCCCTTCTCCATAGAGGGAAAGAAAAATGAAATGACACTTTTGTTCATTTCACTAAGAATGTATTATAGCTATAACTCAGCAGAATCTGTACAATTTTAGCTATAATTTGTGAGTAAGACAAGATGGCTTATTCACTTTAAGATAATTGAATAAAAAATTATTGGCTATATTATTGTGTACCTTAGACTTGGCAAATTCAGTCACATAATTGAAGACTCAGGTGTATGATGTATGGATATGTGCTGTGACTATGAATATAGCTGTCACCAAGGTTGAGAATATATACTTCTTTATATCAAATGTAAATTAAAAGTAGGAAAAATAGTCAAGTAAATAGCCAGTGAGACAATCAAATTACCCCAGAGATATGATGTCAGCAGAAATTGCATCTTTGAAAAGAACCAAACAGGAGGAGAAGGAATTAAAATTAAAAATTCATGAATGATGCAATGTCCTATTGGGAATTATACTAGTTAGTTCCAGTAATTGATTAGAAACAGATTCCAGACATGTTCACACAGAATATTTTTACATCTCTATCTATAGGGCCTGCCCAGTCATCCAGGACACAGCTAGGAATACACCCAATTTGGGGTTCTTGAAGGAGTGGTGCCTTTGTGATCTGGGATTAATAATCATTTCTTTGATCCCTTTGTCATTGTCAGATCACAGTTTAGTAGCAGTGATCTTCTCCTGAGTCGCACCCCTTCACAGAGGAAGGGGGAACCTATTAGATTGGTCTGCCCCAATGACTGATTGACCCTAATGGGTTTCAGAGGGAGCAAGGAGGTTATGAGAGCAGTTGCATAGTCCTGCCAAGTCCCTAATCACCATCTGGAATAGGAAGGTGAGTGAGGTTTAGACAAGATTGTACCCAAGTGGTGTCTCCTGACCTGGAGGATCTTGATGTTCTCTGTGGTATATGAAAGAATGAAGAGAGATCAAATGTATTAAGAGATATCTAGTGTGCCGCTGGTGGAAGATGAAGAACAAACTCAACAACTAAACATAGGTAAGAGCTGCTGTTAAAAAAGCACTTGCCATCACTTAAATCCATCTATCTCCACCACCACCACTAGTTACCTAAAGCAACCAAAACGTTTGGTGCAATGTGCAGATGGAAGAGTTCATTTGCAGAGAACCCTGTTACTACTGCACAGTCTATAAGCTCCAAGAAATCCCAGATTACATTATAAGGTATCATCTCTGTTAACTCGGTATCGGTGTCACCTGACTCTGAGGAATTTTGTCTGCAAGTGTTTTGCAAATCAGACACAGTGGCCCACTAAGAAATCTTCTCTATGCCCAGATCGAACAGATTTCAGGTCATCTTAAATGCCATGGATACAATTTTGCAGACACATTAAATCTGTTGCACCATTCTTATTGCCACGAACCTGAGTTGTATCTGTGTTAATTGTATTTTTCCTTATTTTGTGACAGCAGCACTCTGGGTGTCTTTTCAGCTGTTTCATCCCCAGATCTCCTCAGTACATTAAGGATCAACAATTAAAGGGAGGCTACTCAGAAACAATCATATCCTTGTAGTTGGAGTTCTAGACTGACCAGGCACATGGCAGAGCTGCCTCTTAACCTTCGGGAGGACAGTGTGCAATCAAAATTATTTCTCACAAAACTGATACTAGGATTTCCCCATAGCCACTTCTAAGGTAACATAACTGGGACTTTGGATCACTGATTTATCCATGTTATGTGTAGTTTAGTATCTTATCTGCCCTGAGTTCACCACTAATCAGACATAATTCTTACTTCTGCATAATCAGCTACTAATAGAAGCTCCACATATTTCATTGATTGTTGATCATCCCTCTTCACCTATGGCAGGAACACACACAAAAAATACATGCTTGGGGTTTATTTTGGTCAAACAATGAACCTCTGTACATATGTTCATTTTAACAGAAATAATGACCAGTCATACATTAGATGAGCAACTGTTCATAATAAGTATCAATGGTGTATCTTACACAAACTACATTTAAGCTATATAATTAGGAATTGTTCTTATATAGACAATTCGCCATGTCTCCTTTCATTTAAGTCAGTCATCTGCCACACATACACAGATATATAATTGCAAATTACTTGCATTCTTATTTTTTTATCATCCTTCTGCCCAAAATACTCACTGAACTATTCTCCTATAAATATTAGCTGCTATTATTTTATCACAAGTTTTAATACACGATTTATTTAGGTCATCAAGTATAAACGCTACAAAATATTTTTTCTTTATTTAAAATATGCCTTCTTAAATAAATAAATAAATTTATTTAAGAATATACATTCTTAAATAAATAAACAATGACAGAGTAATTACCTCATCCATCACAGACATTATTGGAGTTTTCAGGAAGAAAATGACAACTTATGAAGCAATGAAAATATTTAAGGACATCAAAAGTGAATTGGTTCTTCTCTGCTCAATTGTTTGCCAACAAAGAGGTGAAACAGTTGAGTTAGGGAGGTGTCAGTGGCTGCTCCAAGTAGGTGAAAGTATGTGATAGTTGCAAAAGTGTATGCAAGTGATTTCAGGCCTGCTACCAGATGGAGGAAGTCATTTGGGTTGTTGCAACAGCAGTGGTTGCAATGATGTGCATGAATGATTTTGAGTCTGGGGGGATAGATTTCCTTGAGAGACTTGTAACTTTCTCTGCCAGCTTCCCCTTTGACTTTGCTTGTGGAAAGCTGGCAGGGAAGGTCACAATTGACTGTGGGGCACTGCAACTGTCATAATTGTGACATAGTTGGCAAGCACCCAGTTCACAGTCATGTGACTACAGGGACACTGTGACAGCCAGAATTTTGAGAACCATTTTAAGTATCACTTGTTCAGCACCACTGGAACTTCAAATACTCACTTAATGAATGGTCAGTAAGCAAGGACTACCTGTCCTACTATTTTTCAGCTTCAGCTTTCCATCCGTCAGCATTGGGACAATAAACTAGCCTATATTTTCTAACTGGTGGCAATTGAATGATAGCTGGAATAGTCCATGTAGAGCAATTTGAAAACTTAAAAATGCACCACTTTATTTTTCTTTACTCCCTCCCACTCTGACATTGCTACACCCTGTAAGATAGGAGGACATACCCTGCGGTAATGGGCTTCAGTTCGGCCTGTCAACTCTGCAAGCCAATCTGTCACCTTTGACTCCAAATGCTCATTTCCACAGCTTCCGTGAGGAACTTTGAGATGTTCAGATCTGTAGATGAAGTGATGCTCCTGGCTATCAAGAAGAGGTTCTAAGACGTAACTGAGATTGTTGCTTATAACTATAAGGCCACTGAAAAACAATTCAACAAACCATCAGAAGGAAGGGAAGGCAAATCAGCTAAAGAAAAATAAAGAAAAAACCCAACAGAATTTAGTAAGATGTAGTTCAGAGTTGGTATTTAACAAGAGTGACATTTAGTGATATTGGAAAGTCGCTAAGCCCATTTTATTCTTGATTTTCAAAGTTAACCAGAACTTTTAATAAAATCCCAGATTTTAAATTTTGAACCCAACAAAGAAAAGACTATGGCTATTTCTAAGACTCAAAAAGACCATTCCGCTTTCTTAACTGGCTATAAGGAGACTAATATTAAATATATTACAATAAAACTACCAGTAAGTGAACAAAAGAATCTTAAAATAAAATTAGTAATGGAAATAAATGACTTCGTAATAAAAATGAAAGGTCTTTAAAATATAGAGGTCTAAGCAAGCTAACCAGTATATTTATAGCTATTGCTACTTGTTGTTCTTTTAAAATTGAGTTTTAACTTTATTAGCTACTCAAAGTCACTGCTGTGAAATATGTAGCTATGTAATTCAATTGAAACAAAGGAATGAATAAATAAATCAATAGTGTGTATTTTGTTCAAGTTCAACAGTCTTTTCTGGAAGGAAAGCTTTTTAAGTCACTGAAAACTATTGCAAACTATTATGGCGATCAGCCTCTGAAAAACCCAATTCTCTCTTTAGTCAGATGTTTTTCTGCCTGTAAATATTCTCCTAGTCATTTAATAATATTGTTTTTTTAAAAAAATATGGAATATTTTTTTAATTTATAGTTCTTCATTTATAGTTATCTATGTTATACCACATAGTCATGTTTGTATGGTGAGCAGCTATGGGAATAAATGAATAAAATATGAGTGTGATCAACTGCTAATAACACTATTGCTTGATATGTTTTCATACATGTGGAGTTTTAGTCAATATTGCTATATTCACAACCTACTCCTGGTTCTACAGAAAAACTAATATCATTAAGTTTCAGGTAAACTCTTACATATAGAATTGCTTTATTTAAATATTAAGTTTTATAATTCAAAATTAAGTACTGAGTTCCAAATTGGTTTTTAATGAACACCAGTTTACAAGCCAAGAAATAATTGTTTGTGGTCAGCTTCTTTCCTAGCTGTGCTTTATTTTCCCACAAGAATTAAAAACATGCAAGAATTTACCTTCTGCTTTTTGACCAGGAATCCCAAATTATTTTGATATTAGAATAATGTAAAGAATGCTGGTCAATTTTTGGAACAGCTGTACAGTCAATCAAAACATTAACAACAAACTATAATTTTGGTTGGAAATTTTGAAGCCAGGACCCAAAACACCGGAAAAAGGAGGAAGGGATGAAAGTGGCTCACCTTGCATCTGTGATGCTTTCTATTTTGTGCAGGTCTTGTGTATCAGCCATAAAAGGAAGACTTTATTTTGTTTATACACCCAGACAATTTGTTTACATTAAGTTTGGCTTGAGACTACTGAGGATTTTAAAAAAATTGGCCAAAGCTATTTCCTAACTGGACAGAAGCCCAGCTTTCAATAGGTTCTGAAGTGACCAAAAGGAAACCAAGACCTGTTTATAAAAACAATGTGTTTAATTTCTTAACTGCACTGTAGAATTAGCATATGTTAATCAGGCTCCTTGTTATCCAAGGATTTTATAAAATCCCATTACTAAGTGAGAACTTCATACTAGTAAGGATCCAGATGTTTGCATGATTGCTACAAATATTAAGACTAAAATAAATATTCAGAAAACTGTTCTGAGATAAATAATATCGGGCTAAAGAAAGGCAAGAATGAATGAAAATGGAAAGATCCTGACATCTGTTAGAACTGGAGACAATCTGTAGCATTTTTTGAAGAGACTTGCTTTGTATATAGAAGTTCCAGATTTCGTCCCTGATGTCTCCAGGGAAGCTTGGAAGAAGAACCCACTTACCCCAAATTCTGCAGACCTGCTATCAGTTAAGGTGGATAATACTGGGTTAGACAGTTGATTATCTTATTCCAAATAAGCTAAACAGAAAGATTGTAGACCCTCCCAAAACGGAATCCCTGGATATAAATTAACATTTGTTTTTACAGCAAGGACAACTAACTTCCAACTTCTGAATTATGTGAAGCTACCCTCTAGCTAGCTTCTTTTTTCATGACTCTTGAAGCCTTTTAAAATTAGTCTACAGAAATTTGATGCAAAACTCTGAAGAAATTTTTTTTTTAAAGACTAGAAAAATAGATGTAGTGAGGTACTTCTTTTTAAAAAGTCAAGTTTCTTAAAACAAATGAGTGTATCAGTATTCCCCCAGTGTGGTCATTTTAGTATAGTCCATAGTGTGGTGATGGTGGAAAAGGAGAAGGAAAGGGAGCAGCAGCAGCAGTCCTGTTGCCAAAAGCTGCCCATCCCTATCTTGTGGTATTTGGAAGGAACAATACAAATAAAGCTTACTAAATCTTTCTGAGATCATCCTCAGAAATATTGGTTTAACAGCAGAGCTGCATACAGAAAAAAGCTCTTTTTTGTCTATCACTATTTAGCCATTCATCTATCTAGTATTTTTTTAAAAAGTCCTTTGGTCATCACTCTAACTTTTAACTGCAAATTATGAGATTGTGCAAATGTTACTTTGTAGACAGAGAATGCATGAAAGAGCTGGAAAATTACCGTAGACCTCTGCATGTGCTGAGCACCACACTTGATTCACGAATGGCCCTCACTCTTCCATGGTAAAAGCAATTATCCTGAGAGGGCGAAAGGAAGTGACATGAGCAAGTAATCTCATCCTGCAGATTCATTTATCTTATCCCCACTCCTTTGGTAGGGATCCAAGTCAGAGATACATGAAAAGTAGGCCTGAAAAGGCATAAAAGTGATCCTATCATGGCTTATTTAACCCTCTGGAGAGAGGAATTCTTTCCAAACTTTCCCTCTACTCATTCCTACCAAAATAAAGCTTACATAATGGCTGGGTTTCCCAGACTGGTCTAAGCCATAATACAGTTACCTTGGTTTTGTCTTAGTTTTGTTTTGTTAAACCCAAGCAATTGTAGTTTTCAATAAATAACACTTAAATCAAACATGGCTTAGCAAAATGTTTGGACAATGCTATAAATTATGTTATGGATTAGTATGCTTTGTGACACTACTTACTTTTGTATGCATACCCTCATTTGAGAGGTTCTTGGTGTTCTTTGAGCTTGGTTGAACAATTTAAGCTCAGACAGTACCATGGACCCTTCATTTCAACCCTGAGTTACAAATATTTCCTTTGTACCCTCGATACCCTCATTTATTTGTAAAACTATTTCTACTTTAAAAGTAAACAAGAGAGAATTGTATGTACTAATGCATTTATTATTCTATTGAACAAGACCTTTGGAGAGAAGACAGGGACTTTTCTGGCTGAAAAAGTTTTACTAACTTCTGGAGTAGCTAGTATTTTACAACTTTATTCTTATGAAAACCACAAACATATTGTGAAGTGATAAAGCTGTACTGCATAGAATTCCACTGTGAAAACTAGCAAAGAAACAACAACAAAAACAAAAAATCTGCAACCCAACAGCCATTACAATTTTGCACAGTCAGCCTTTTTTAGGAAACTACAGTAAAGAGAAGAAAGCTGTTATTATGAACACTTATTTGTAAACCACCTAATTCACTATCTGAAGTGCTGCTAGCCAATCAACATTTTTTCCAGTCAGTTAATTCAAAAGAGAGGTCCGGCTGGATAAGAGCCAGCTGGCATGTTAGCTTAGGAAGGCCTTGAGAGGATAACAAGCTTTCAGATTCCACTTAGCAGAAGACAGAAGTTGAAAGATTAGCTCCTGGACGATATCCATTTTTAAGTTTATGAGCACTTCTAGACTGGATAGCTTAGAACAGTGTTTCTCAACCTTGGTGACTTTAAGATGGGTGGACTTCAACTGTCAGAATTCCCCATCCAGCAAAGCTGGCTGGGGGATTCTGGGAGTTGAAGTCCACCCATCTTAAAGTCACCAAGGTTGAGAAACACTGGCTTAAAAGATAGAGACATCACACACAAATTTAGAATCTGGGATTTTCATGTATAAGCACTTTGCTATTGAGGCAAAAGAAAAGGTTATAGCCAATCTCTTTAGTTTTATGACATGGGGAATCCTCTGCAGATGGGAGCAAGGGATAGGGTAAGTGTCAGACATGGGCAAGAGCACAAATAGATAATACACAAGTAGAAAGTGCAAGAGGAAAGGTCAAAACATGGCAATCAGAAAGAACGCACATGAATAACATGGCTGCATATGAGTACAGCTGCATAGCTCTAGTGGTTGGTTCACTGTTGTTTCTTGTTGTTGTTTTTGTTGTTGTTTGTTGTTTTATAGTTCAGTGGTCAATCAGCATATCACTGCAAGACAGCATTGTAGTAGGGACACCAAGGAAGTTCACTGACAATTTTGTATGGAATTTCAAGGACTTCACCCAAATTGCAAACTAATACTATGTAGTTATGGATCACTGCAGTTGTAACAACACTGTATGGTGCTGTTCATCATTACACAGTTATACCTAATATTTCATTGAATTCTATGAAACAATATCTGGTAAATTGTTAATGTGGGATATAGTAGATTGCAAGAGTTTTGCTTTTTAAGATAAAGTCACAGTTTGGAAAAGGAATGGAACTTATTTCTGTTTTTCCTGTTTCAAGTATTCTGCCTCATCTGAATGGCATTTATATATTGTTGGAGTTTCTATGTTATACTATTCCAAAATGACTCTTGGCAATAATGATATAAAAAAATACAGTGGCTTATTATATTTAGTCATAGAAAGATGATTTGTTGAAGAAATGAACTGAATAGACTGCTGCAGTTATGAAAACTGTAGCAGTTACTATCATAAATCCCATATCAGATTCTTATTCAATCACTACTTCCATATTACATCATTACATTTAGCAATGAACTCATTTCGAAAAAAGATCAATGAATATTTCTTTATTTACCACCCCAGCTTTGAATCAGAGTATATTTGAAACTGCTTCCTTGATAATTTTTTCTCCAACATTTTTGTGCCTCCAAATCATTTTTTTCAGGGTGCAGTCAAGGCTTGTTCCGTGTAAAGCCTATCCAAGTTGGAACCAGGGTTGTGTTTTCAAATGGATTTGTCTCATGAAATTACATTTGATACTCACTGTTTTGTTCAAGCAGATGGTTTGGGCTGTTCCAGTTTTGGTATAATGAGTTTCAGTGTAGTCTGGTGCAAAGAGATCCCTATGAACAAAAATGAAGAAAGAGGGAAGGATGGGGTGGAGGAGAGAAAAAATAATATTAATATTATTTGAATATTCATGTACATGAAATCTTGCAATTCTATTTCATCAATAACCAATCGTAACATTTAGAAAAAGTTGTCAATCAGACTCATGAAAAAAAAAATAGATTAAAGTTGTGACAATGATTAATAAATGTCAACATTATGTGCCAAGAAAAATGGCAAGATGAAGTAGAACCAATTTAGTAGGTGAAAAATATTCTTATTAAAACTATGCTGGACATCTGATTCCCTGTGGCGAATCTGACACTTCAACAATCTGCATAATGCAAAATGAGATGGAAAGAAAAATGTCTTCCTCCACTCCTTTCATACCATTCATAACTCTATAAACATATGATTGTTCATGTCATTAAACAGCCTCCTATGATGATTCTTCAGCTTATGAATTCATAGAAAAGATTAGAGAAACTTAAATATTTTGCACACTAAATGTGCTCTAGAAAGACTTCAGGTTAACAGATGAGTCATGGAAGCTTTTATCTTCTCATTGTGAGACTCTAACAAATCTAATTTTGCTTTTCCCCTGCTTTTTGTTAATACAGGTCACTTCATCATGTTGCATCTTCCGACTATAGTTTATTTTATTTTATTTATTTTAATCTAATTTATATGCTGCCCTTCTCCTGAAGGACTCAGGACGGCTTACAATAAAAAACATAAAATATAAAACATATACAACATAAACAAACAACAAAGACATTACAAAAATTAAAATGGGGCAATAATAGCAGTTAAAAATTTATAATTTAAAATTTTTTTAAAAAGTAATTTAAAATGGTTAACCATAGCCTGCTTGGTAAAAAAGCCACGTCTTCAGGTGGGGCAGAAGGAGTGAAGGTCTGGGGTGGTCCAAAGTTCCATGGGCAGATCGTTCCACAGGATCAGCGCTCCCACAGAGAAAGCTCTTCCCCTGGGCACCGCCAGCCGACAATGTCTGGCTGAGGACATCCTTAGGAGGCCAACCCTATGAGAGCGCACCAGGCGCTGGGAGGATGCTTGCGGCAGTAGGTGGT
>JANHFM010010616.1:9616-23864 GCA_032468115.1 Grayia smithii | reverse complement strand
ATGACGGATGAGATTTCGTCGAAACGTTGCCCAGATACTTCCAATTTTACATGGGAGAAAACCCGAATGACCGAAGACCTATATATATATACATATATATGTTTTCGTAGATTTTCACGGATCTGCTTATAGCAACATAGCAACACTGCCCACCTCCCCACCAGTATTTATAGAGAGACAGCAGCTCCGATCACAATTTGCTCCCACAAGCACGAAGCCGAAGACACCAGTCTGAAGATGACGAGTGGGACCTCATCGAAACTTCCAGATCCCATTGGTGGGGGTGAGAGTGGGGACTGATCCAAAATCATTCGGCCAGCCTAAACACAGGCAGAGAACAGCAGAGAAGAGTTTCAGTTTCAATTCAGCAGACTAGTTTCAGTTTCCAAAAGTCCCCATTGGCTGATTTAGTTGCTATGCCTATTCATTGGCTGACTTTGTTACTATGCTTTATTCATTGGCTGACCTTGTTACCATGTCTTTGCCAGTCATGAATACTCATACACACTGACACAGTTCTCCAAAGGGGAGATTTACCAGTCTTCCTTTTATACATCATTGTAGAAGACTAAACAGAATAGTCTTCTCAGCAACTTGTATGATGAACATCTAGGCCAGTGATGGCAAACCTTTTTGGCACCGAGTGCCCAAACTGGAATGCGCGTGCATGCGTGTGCCAGCCAACTGATCTTCGGGTTTCCAGCACGAACATGCATGCTGGCCAGTTGGTCTTTGCACATGCCAGAGCACTGGCAGAGCACTTTGCACATGCCAGAGCACTGGAAACCTGAAAACCAGCTGGCCGGTGTGTGCATGCCTGTTTTTTGGCTGCGTTTCAGGCTGTTTTCAGGCCGTTTTCCGGCACTCTGGCACCACTGGTGGGTTGCTCCCGGTTCGGTACGGTTCTATAGAATAGGTAGCGGTGACGCTGTGACATCACCAACCTGGTTCTATTGGCCCGGACCAACGCCCCCCCCCCCCCCCCGCGTGCCCGTGCTTACCTGTCCCTGCGCGCAGCGTGCAGAGCGCGCATGAGCGCATGCACAGGAAGCTTTTCCGAGCTTTTTTTTTGCTTAAAAAAGCTTCTGTGCATGCACAGGAGCGCCCGTTCAGTGCATGCGCACGCACCAAATGCGCACTCTGTGTGTGCCAACCACGTACAAAGTGCGTGCACCTACAGAACTGGTAGGAAAGGTAAGTAGAACCCACCCCTGTCTGGCACCCACGAAAATCGTGTGCGCCGGAAACCAGAAGAGCAGCTGGCGACGGGCTGTGTGCCCACAGAGAGAGCTCTGCGTGCCACCTCTGGCACACGTGCCATAGATTCGCCATCACAGATCTAGGCAATCCAGATATTTTAGACCCTTGTTTCTCCAACATTTTGATCTCAGGACCTCTTTACATTTCTTAAAATGATTGAGGATCCTCAAAAGCTTTGCTTTATGCAGCTGATATCTAACAATACACTGTATTAAAAATAAAACGGAGGATTTTTGAAATATTTATTTGACTTTGTGGACACCACAAAAGAATCTTGGGGATACCCAGGGGTCCCCAGACTATATTATAAAAACTCATGTTTTAGACTATAGTTTAGCACAGCACCCTGCTAAGGCTCGCATGAGCTGAAATCCAAACACCTGGAGAAAAATTCTGCTATAGTTCTACTATAATGTGAAATTGGCCTTAGCTTAGGGCCGAGTAATAGAGAGCTAAGTACTCATGATTTTGCTGGACTGAAAATTCCAACATCTCTCACCGTTGGCCATCCTAATCAGGATTCATTGAAGTTCAGAGGACTGTTCATTGCCTGTTTCATCCACCATCCACACTCAGCTGTGATTGCTGCACATTAATATCATTAATAAATAGATCTGTTTTTCAAGAAGCTTTCCAATTAATGTTATTCGTCTCTCTAAGAAACCTTAATACATTTTCAAGGAATGAATTCTTCCCTTGAGATTCCCCCTCTGCTTGCTCCATCACGATTTTTCAGATTTTTTTTAATCTTTTCTCTCTCTTTTAAAATTGTGACAATTTGCTTCTATCCCCTTTCCTTACTCAACAGAGAGGTTCTAGAAGTGAAAATTGGTACCTGATTCTCTCAAAAACTATGTGTGGGTTTTTAGAAATTAGGCATTTACATCTGCTTTGGCCAAAAACTAGTGGCAACTTTGAATTTCTAAGTTCAGTAAAGCTCCATCCATCTTTCTTTCTTTCTTTCTTTCTTTCTTTCTTTCTTTCTTTCTTTCTTTCTTTCTTTCTTTCTTTCTTTTTCTTTTACTTTCTTTCTCTCTTTCTCTCTCTCTCTCTTTCTCTCTCTTTCTTTCTCTTTCTCTCTCTCTCTCTTTCTCTCTCTCTCTTTCTTTCTTTCTCTTTCTCTCTCTTTCTTTCACTGTCTCTTTCTCTCTCTCTCTTTCTCTCTCTCTTTTTATCTCTCTCTTTCTCTCTCTCTTTCTTTCTTTCTTTCTTTCTTTCCTTCCTTCCTTTCTTTTTCCCGGACAGCAAAATCACCTTCCTTGTCTTCTCAAATAATGCCCAGAATAAGCCTTCCTGAATCTGGGCGCTCCAAGCCAGCTGGCTGCCTCATTTGCAGGAAGAGCCCAGCTGATTTGGGGGGGGAGCTGGGGCTGGCAAGGGGATGGGGAACAGGGAGCGGAAAACAACTCACCAGAAGAAAAGCCGTTCACTTTCTCGTCCTGGGAGGGAAGCACCTCCGCCAGGAGAAAGAACAAGAAGAAAAAGAACCTGTGCAGCCTCAGCAAGATTTCTTCTGTTCAGGGAGACACAGGTGAGCAGCAGGAAGAGCTGGAGGTGCTTCTGGGCAACCCCAGACCTGGGTCACCCATGGCAGCTGCCTCTAGACTAGAGCAGTGGTTCTCTTAGGGCAGGCAACCCCTGTGAAAGGGTCGTTCGACCCCCAAAGGGATTGCGACCCACAGGTTGAGAACCACTGGTGTAGGGTCTCCTGCTTGAGTGGGGGGGGGAGGGGTTGGACTAGATGACCTGTAAGATCCCTTCCAACTCTGTTAATCTGTTAAATCTGTTACATCTACTATAAACTATCTGAAGCACATCATTAATTTTGTCATACCTCATAAAAAGGAATCAATATATGGAAAATTTTGAAAGAAAAAGCTACCTAATTTCAATTAAACCTTATATAAACAGGAAATCCTAGTTTTGGGTCTCTTTTAACAGCTGGGTATTTAAGAATGTCAACAATTGATTTTAGCATTTTGAAAGAATCAACTTCAAGCAATAATTGTACCACAGCAGTACAGCTGCTGTCTTATACATAAACATACATAAAATGATATAAGCAGAATCAAGAATGCCTTTTGCTTAAATCCTTCTGGTGTTTCTTCAAATAAACTGTATCTGCACTAAAAACATTTTCCTTGTGATAAAACTTAACATTGGTACCAGGCATAATTTCCCAAAGTTGGTTCTGTGAAGAAAAGTTCATGTCTAATTTCACAATGTTCTCCCTCATAATATTATTTCAAAGCAGGCTTTTTTTTTTGTTTCTCATTTATCTATTTTTATACATATTTCTAAGCTAAGTCAGAACCTTTCTGAATTCTTTTGATATTAGAAGGAAAGTTTGAGGCTCTTACTGGGTGACTTTTCTTCTTTCTTTTTCTTTGTGAATTTTGTCATATATTTCTATATAAAGCAGTGGCTACACACAGCAGGCTAGATTTTTTAGACAAGGCACTTTCATAAAAGAACAGTCTGGCACTGTAGTTCTTAGTTCATAAAAAAGAAGAAAAATATTCGATATGTTTTTAACTAATTTTAGTAAACTGGTATGTCTAATGACATATCTACACCATAAATCTAACCTATTCCATACATTACTTAATGCAGATGTTCCCTGTCAACTGTTAGAATCTTTGAACAATCCTCTCAAGCTGCAAGCCTTCTGATATGTTGAGGTTGCAACGTCCAAAATTCCAATCAACCAAATTGCCTGGATATTCTGGCAATTGCTATCCCTGCCCAGCTGGAAGATGCCATGCTGAGGCAGACTGCTCAAAATGTAAACTATAGAACTGTAACAAAATACTCTTCAAGCCATTTGCTAGCCTAAGAGATTTATCTACTGCATAGAAGCTAAAGAGACAAATTATGAATCCCCAGTCTAAATTATAGCCCTGGTAATTATAAAGAGTTATAAATACCCACTTTACATTTTACAACTGCCATAAACTGGCTAAATAATCTTAGGTGAACTGTTCTCTATCAGCCTCAGCTTTCTACAATATCTGCAATCTGATGCAATTTGCAGAGTCATTGTAAAGATCACAATGAAATGAATTGCTTTCAACTTTTGAAAATACTATACCAGCTTTAAATATTATGGAAGGACCAGTGGGCTCTTCAACAAGATGCTCCCATACTGAACTTTCAGATCAAGATGAAAGCCTAATCCATCTCCTTTTCCAGAATATTTCATTCCACTTTCTCCTCATTGGAAAAAACTAATGCACCAAGACTGCTATGGTACTATAAACTTTCCTTGAACATGATCTTAACTCCTAGCAAATACATGGAGGTATCTGCATACCTTTAATTAATAAACCTATGTTTTGTTTTGTTTTGTTTTGTTTTCAGATGGCTGTTTTTAACTCCCCTCTTTGAGATTCTTTAATGATCTCCTATTTTTTGCCTGGCCTGAGAATTATTATTAGCCAGATTGTCAGATGAACAGTTATCTTGTTCTTTTTTCTGAAAAAAGGAAAGTCCGGCTAAAGGGCAGGGTCATGTAAGCCAACTAAGTTTTATTAATTTTCCCAGCACCTGAATGATAGAGTATCTAAAACAGAAATTCCTATCCCACAGTGATGGAGGTGAGAACCCATACCCATTTAGGCATACAAATTGAAGTTGGGGCAATTATGTAATGTTAGAACTAAAATGTCATGTTTATGCAAGGAAGAGATATCATGGAAGAAGTGGAATGTAAGGTTGAAAGACTTTTGGGAAAGAAGTGGAAAGTTATAACTGAATATGGCAGTAATAGATAAGTACAGAGCTTTGATTGAATAGAGAGTTAATGCAAGTGTATAAAGCAGAAAGTGAACAGAGCCATTGATAATTCAAGGAAGAGAAGCAATAAGTCGCAGAATACCAAGCAGTCAATCTATAAAAGCAATGATATTTTACAATAAATATTTCAGCTCCCAAACTGAATTTAATCAAGAAAAATTCAAAATACACACATAGTTTATAATCTGAATATGCTCATATTCTAAGATTTAAGATTTATCTTATTCTAAGATAAGATTTAAGCAGTGTGTTTTTTAATCTGAAAAGAGATTGATTTATGACTTTCCTACAAAATTAAAATGTATAGTCACCTTCAAGAAAACCTTGACTGTAAACATATCCATGCATTGTTTCTAATAATAACATGGAAACAATTTGCCACAATCTTTTTTTTTTTAAATTAACTTCTGGTTTAGCCCATTGCCCTGATATACTCTGGTAATCCCCCTAAACTGATCAAAGCTATATATAGTCTATCTATCTATATATCCCCACCTTTTGCAATTTTTGCAGCACAAATACTGTAACCCACATACTAAGATGGATAGATGGATGGATGGATGGATGGATGGATGGATGGATGGATGGATGGATGGGATGGGGGAGGAGACAGAGAAAGAGAGATGTGAATAGCAGCAAGACATCTTAAAGCAATCGCTAAATTATCAGTACGATTTACCCTGATTAACTGTAAGGCAGAGGAAGTTTATTTTTTCCAGTTAACTAAATTGTTGACTTAAGTTCATTAATACAAATAGCATAAACTGTTGAAAATAAAGGAAATGACAAAAGAGTTACAAATGCTATATTCATGCTCCAAAGTTGGAATTTCTTTTAGAATTAGCTTGAAGATTAGCTGCTGCTTAGGAGGGGGCTAGTGAATTTACTCTCTAATATATGAACAAAATTATTTACCAGCTACCTCTTCCCCACATCTTCATCCAACTTTGTTTGATACTCTAACTTCTCTGTACAGATTCCTCATCTTCTTTAATCTTCATCGTATTACCTTCTTCCCTTACTTTTTTGTTGTTTCAATTGGAAAGAGGAAGGACAATATATATGAGCCCATAAATGTTTGTATATACTGTAAACTTATAGAAAAATGGAGCATCTTATTTTACAGGCAAATAATTTTAATTGCTTTTTAAAGTAGTTACTTCTTAATGACATTTAGTTATTAAATCAATGAATCAATACACACACACACATACACACACACACATTGTGTGTATGTGTGTATGCAAACACACACACACATATACATACATATGTACACGTACTTACATATACATTTATGTTGTCCTGGATTGACTGGTTTGCTTGGAAGTGAGGCTTCTTTCAGGCCTATATATTCATACGTATATACAACATACAATTTATTGGGCGGAGAAGGAGTCTCCAGGCTAGGCTGCATATGTTGACTGTAAAGAAAAACATTCCAGGAAAATAAATCTCCAATGCAGTCATATGGGAGAGGCACTGGACACATCTCAAAGTGTTCCAGGATGGACATAAATTCATGTTTAAAGAAATAAAAGTCTTCATTATACAGCAGAAAATGAGTATGTATCCTCTGCTGGTAAAGGAGCTGGAAATAATTCTAAAAGTCATGTTCTGGATGCTTCCCTACCTTGTTTTTTCAGAGCAAAGCCACAACCTGGATCTTCTGAAAAGAAGCCATCCACCCATTTCCTAGAATACTCATTAAATGTCTCCCTTTGGAGAAAAGAGAAAATGACAGTCCCAATCAGCAGCTGCCTTAAATTACTTTCCATCCCTGCTATTTGGTAGCAGTAAATGAAGGATAAATCCAGTGCAGTTACTGTACCCTGCAAATATACTTACAAATTTTAATAAAATATCTTCAATTACTGAGCCAAAATTCTGATTTGCCAGACACCTGCATATAAAATAATCATGCATCATATACTCAGGGATGAAATGCTACCGGATAGGACCGGATTGGCCAATCCAGTAGCAGAGACTGGGACTGGTTTGCCATACCAGTAGCAATTGTTGGGTGGCCACACCCCAGACTGGTCCACAGCCCGCAGCCCTGCCATGCTTCCATGCCTTCCTTTCACCTCAGCTTGCGAAGGCAGGCAAGCGGAAGGTCACGTGGAAGGCAGGCAAACATGGCAGGGTGGCAGGGAAAGGAGCTAGCAGCCTACTCCTTCCCCGCAGCCCTGCCATGCTTTCATTTGATCTCTTTAGTATTCAGTCTCAACATAGGATGTTTTAAACCTGACACCAGGTGAAAAAATTCTCCTGAAAATTTTTCTATTAGCTCTTAATTTGCTTTTGGTATTAGTTCGCAAGAGATAAGAATGTAGGACAAATTATTCTTGGTAGAAATGTAGTATACTTGAACCATTTTATAAATGAGGTGGCCAAAGTGTGTATAAACATTGTCCTTCGTTGTATTATCATTTCCCCAGGGATCTTCAGCTTCCCTCACTTTCTGTGCTCCAATTAAATCACAAGGGAAAACATGATAAAGAAATTCTTTTCATTATTTCTTTTTTCAGAAGCTAAATGGAATATAAGAATGTATTGCCAATTTCTTCTTCTCTTGGGGGAAAAATAGAGAAATGATTTATCCATCGTCTGCCAACAAATTTAGTGGAGAGTTCTGAAAAGCCACTTGTAAAATAAAATAAGTAAAATAAAATGGCATTGAAAGTAAAAGCTTTATTTATTAATCTTTATGAAACAAAGAACAGACCTGTATTCTTGTATCAGGTCAAAATATTAATTGTCAGTCTTTAGCTTCAAACCAAGAAAAGGGAAAAGCATTTAAAAGATACTACTGTGGCATTATCCACCAGTTCCATTTTTGGATAATAACTTATCCAAAATAGCTTAACAATACCTGGAAAATGTTTGCAACTCTTCATTAAATCTTCAGTAAAAAATTCATTTAGAGTTAATGTTTCAATCAATTACCCTTTGCTAAGAAAGGCAAATGATTTAACTGAAAGTCAAAAACAAATCCACTGAGTTTTAATTATAGATTAAAATACACAGGAGAATTGGGACTTTGAAATCTGTATAGATCCTGTAAATAACAAACAAACAAAGCAAGCAGCAGAGAAACATGCTGTGATTGGTGCCCTTAAAGAAAAGAAATGGAGGCATGGCAGGTCTCCAAGGAACATATTTTTATGGTTTCAAGTGTTTTCATAAAAGAGATATGGGTCTCTTTCATTAGCTTGCATATTTTTGCAGCAGAAGTAAGAATGAATATAGTTTGGTAAGAATATTGTGAAATGAAAATTTAAATATTAAACTTACTTCTTTGTTAACATAAGAGGTTTCTTCCTGTTATGGGACTCTTTCTTTCCAAATATGGAATTTCCAAAAAGTATTTTTAAAAAATAAGATACTAAATCCCAATTTAATCTTTTCTTTGCCCAGAACCATTCAGTCACTCAACAGATATTGCCAACTTCCACTTTTATCTTGTCAGTTTCAATTGCTTGATCAAAGAGGATTTTCCTTTATTATTATTCAACTTTAATAATTATTCATCTGTTTTCCCCCAGAAAAGATTAAGACACCATTATCATACTGTAATAGCAACTGACTTTAAAGATGACTGTTTTTTCCTTCTTTATCATGGATTTCTGTTCTATTCTTTATTGGAAGGACAGGCATCTGGGCATAGGATAAGCTAAGTTATAAAATTCAGTGTCTTCCAACTTTGTGTAAGATGAAAAAAATCCCATTTAAAAGGAAGGACTTATATTTCAGGACAAACTTATATGATCATATGATATCATATGACATCATTCCATGATGTCATGCTGGCCACATGGCCATGGAAATGTCTTCAGACAATGCTGGCTCAAAGGCATTAAAACAGATATGAGAACCAACCCGTATAGCTGTGATGGCGAACCTATGTCACGCATGCCAGAGGTGGCACACAGCACCCTCTCTGTGAGCATGCGAGCCGTCCTCCCAGTACAGCTGCACTGCATATGCACAGGTGCTTCCCACCAGCCAGCTGGTTTTCAGGTCTCTGCCACACCTGTGCAGGGGGTGGGATGCATGCAGGATGCACTTGGTCATGTATGGGGATAGCGGGGCATATGCGCTGGGTTAGGCACATGAGGGGGGGGTGCGTGCTTCGGGGACTCAGTCCGGAAAATGTTAGCCATCACTATAGTCCTATAGTCAGCATCGTCTAGTGGTGTAAAATTCACAAGGACTCCTTCACCTTTTTTTTCCTATGATCTCTAGTTAGCTTTTTTTTCTGATAACAGGTAAGTTGACTAAGGGCTGCAATCTCTTATAACATCAGGTCAATTTTCCTGCAAAGTGTGCTTGATTGACTACATGGAAATGACTACAAAGGTGAAATATACATTTAACAAAGATCATTTTTAAAATAACCATTCCTGTTCTGCCCATTTCTGTTAAAAGAAAACCATATTAGAATAATGTCTTAATTAGAGCTGTTCAAAAATTATAGAACAGAACGCTGTCATTTTATTATTTTATTTTGACTGATTTGTCTTGAGACTTTGGTCTGCATCAGGCACAGTATCAGAAGAGGCAGTGAAATTTTAGACGCTAAAATTAAACCCTAGAAGATTTTTCAGTTGTATTTGATGAAATCTCTAGTCATTAAGGTGTTGAAACGAAAACTGTAACTTGAATCTGTTTAGCATCTTTAAATATAAGCCACCAAGAGTCATTTGGTGGCCTCTATTTTTAATTAATTAAAATTTGTACTATTCTTAGACTAGAGAGAAAGATTTCTTGGTCAGTAGAAAGCAAAAGTAGGTAGCTATAAGATAGGTCTTTTATTTTAATGAATATTGAGGTAATTTTATGTGAATACCTGTTTCTTAAAAAATATCCCAAAAAAACCCCAGATTGGGTAATTTAGAAGTTGAAGGTATGTGTTCCTCTGGGAATGAAGTCCCAGTTTTGGAGGATTAAACATTTTCTTCTTCCATTATAGAATCAGGGAATATCTTCTAGCAGGGAAAAAATATCTCATTTATCCATGGGCTACAGAGAACAGAAAATCTATGCAAAGAGTAATGAAGTTAGTATATTGTAAGCAATAGCCAATAGGTGATTGAGTAAAAGAAAGTCAACACCATACAGGATATACAATTACAGGGGGAAAAGGAGATAAACCATTGAGCAGGCATTGCCATTTTTAAACCCAAAGCCACCTTATGGAAATCATAATTAAATTATATTTGGCAATTTGTTTAGGTATTTCTGTAGACCAGGCTGCTAACAAAAGCAGAGTGTTCTTATCCCACTTGCACAGTTAGGAAGTTAGTTGGAATAGAAATAAACCTGCCATCATTTCGACAAATAAAAGAGGCCACAAAATAATATGTGCAAAATAGCCTCTGTCACCCTGTGAATTGATCCTGTGAGCTGAGAAGGTATACATTTCCATTCTCACTTCATTGCAAAAGCTTTTCTCTTACGAGGATGTGAATAAAAAGAAACTCTTTCACTGGTAGTAATAGAAGGATTTTTTCTTTGTTTTACTGACATGGGTAGAACTTTCTTTATAGAAGGAAGGCCAGCTGCACTAAAGATTCAAATAAGATATAGCTTGACTCTCTGATATCTATGCTCTGTATCAGGTGCTTTTTAAACTGATGACTAACACAGTGTTCTGTAACAATGAGACAATTTTACATTTCTGCCTCTTATTGTAAAGCTGAACTGGAAAATAATGAACCTTTTATGTAAGCCTTTGCACTGCCTGGGGCTTTCTGGCCTACAATGTATTCATTACATTGCCCATTTCTGTTAGAGAACATAATAATAGAAATTTGACAAATAGCATTCTGTCATTAACATGGGTCTTACAAATGAAGCAATGATTATTTCTTGGAGATAGTATTTCCTAGAGTTTACAGTATAATTTGTCAGCTGTGATCTAGATAACATGAGACTAATTTTTTTGTGTGTTTTTTTAAAAGTTAATGTTTTAATTGCATTGGAGATCTACTTTGAAGTAAAATCTTGCTCTTATGAATTCTCAGTTCATGAAGGTAAGAAAGTTTCATGTTTCAGGTAATAAAGTTCTGATATAAAACTCCCACTGAAAGAGAAAATGAGGGATGAAACTAGAAAATGACTTCTCATATGGAGAAACATATGGAAAAAACAATTAAATCCTATTTTTTAAAATCTGCTTTTACTGTAGTAATGAAGCAAAACAAAAAGAAAATAAGATCAACACAGTGATTATATACATCAGCTTCTCTTACATATATATATGTGTCTATATGTATATGTGTATGCATACGACACACATACAAACATACATGCATACATAGGTATCAAGAAAGGGTGGCCATATTTCTGGATACTATAGAACTGACAACATTTTAAATACATTTATGGTATTTTCAGAAACAAATTTATTTTTACACAAATGTTACATAAATTGTTATATATAAATATTAAAGCAAAATGAAGTGATAAATGAGATAAAATATTCAACAGTAATACAAGTTTCACTGGAATATTAATTCAAGAAAAATTTCATCTACCTGGCAAGAAAAGGTGGCTTGAGTTATACATAAATGTGTTGTGCATGGAAAGTAAAATACAGTGATACCGTGGTACTCATTTTTAATTGGCTCCAGGAGATGTGATGAGTACTAAAAACAATGAGTATCAAACACATTTTTCCCATAAGGAATAATGTAGTGAGTCACAAGGCAGCCAACCCCAACAAGTTCTAGTTTATGCATTGAGTACCAAACAAATGATGAGTACCAGGATAAAATTTCATATCAAAATGTGTTGAGTACTAAATTCAATGAGTTTCAAAACAGTTGAGTACCAAGGTACCAGTACCACTGTACTTACTTTAAAAAGAGATCTGAATCACCTAAAGTGCAATGTATTACAGTATAATATTTTAAGATACTATTTTCCTTATTCACTGATTGCTTAGCAAGAATCCAAGACTATAGGTATCTAATCAAAATCAATATACTTTCCCTATGATTTTATCCGAAAATAAATATGAATTAATTGTTTCTTTAGTGTATTTAAATAATTTTCTAAAGCAAAATAGTTCGGAGTTTGCAAATTTGCCTCTTGAAATGCATTTTATTGAAACAAATGAGATTAAGGTTAAACTCTGTTGTCATTAAAATATGTGTATTTCATAAATTGTGGAATAACTTCAAGTGTAAGACAAATCTATAATTTAAAAGCTCCACAGTGAAATCCGAAGGGGTTTCCTTAATAATAAAATAATATGTTTGAAGTATTCTAGATTCGGATTTGGCCAAGGAAACACATTTTCTCGAAGGAATCATAAGCTTTCACTTATTAAAAGGAAGTAACGAATAGACATGATAAATGAATAAACAACAAAAAGATATGGAATTGTATGCATTAAACACACTTATTTTCTTTCATTTTTACAATGTTACAAAATGTTTAGAGCAAGTATAATAAGATATTTTAAGTTGCTAATAAATAAGAGCACAGGAGCATAAAATTATGGAAAAGTTAATATTTAGTCATAACATATATAAAGGCATTTTATGCAGCAATAATAGAATTATTCAATTAAATATAAGCAGTATATGAATGTATAAATCATGCTGTGCTGCCTCATAATAGTGAAGGTGAGTTCCTGGAAGGGAAGAGCAAAGAATGTTGTAAATATAAATGTTCCAAGACAAAATTACGGTGGGAATATGGAACATAGGAAGCACAAACGTGACCAATATGAACACAGTGAAAGCTGAAATGAAATAACTACAAATTGACATCTTAGGCATCAGTAAGGGCCATGATGGTCCACTAGTTAGAATGCAGTATTACAGGCTGACTTTGTCAGCTGCCTGGAATTCAGTACTGACTGATTGACTCAGCCTTCCATCCTTCCAAGATTGGTAAAATGAAGTCCCAGTTTGTTGGCGGCAATATGCTGACTCTGTAAATCTCTTAGAGTGGGATGTAAAGCATCATGAAATGGTATATTAGTCTAAGTGCTGTTGCTATCAGCAAATTAAGATTGATGGAATTGAATACTTTCATTCAGAAGATCACACTTTAGGAGGGAAATAAAAGCAAACAACAGCAAAGTGTATGGACTCTTACAGTGGCAAAGAACAGTTGGAAGAACTGAAGGAGTAGTTTAGAGACAAATTATCATAAAGAAAAGCTAAGAGTTAACATTGACTTGACACATATCAATCAAGTAACATAAATATTGTATTACCTTTCTTTTTATTTACCATATTTTTCTACTTTGCATATACAGCTGAATTCTATTATGTTTGTAAAGGATTATAAAAAATACAATCAACCAAAGTCACAAACTTTATTATGGATGACCATTCCAATAGCCAATAGAAATTGTGTGGCATAATATCACTAGTAGATATTGTTTGTTTCTGGAGCATTCAGTTTGAAGCATTCAGTTTGAAGTATGCAAACTAAATGCAGATGCACAGCAAGTGAACCTATTATAGCACATAAGAACATATACTAATCCCTAATCATGCTGGTACCAAGTTTCTACCATAGGAAACAAAATATATTGGCTGTTTTCATCTCAGCCATTGTTTACATGGTTACTTCCTGTAAAATTCTCTTCACAAACACTCAAGTGCCTGGCACTGTTCATGATAACTCACGATAGATAAACATTTTTCCTGAAAGTAACAGAACTAGAGCTAAGCTCCTTTTTACTTTCAAGCTACATAAAAGAGAAGAGAAAGTATTTATTTGTTCAATTTTGATTAAAGCGACATTAAATTAGAAAGGGATTAAGCTGCAATCAAATTTAAGATTGTGGAACTAGAGGAAGATTCAGGTCTTTCTGCTACTTTAGCTGCTCAATATGTTGTCAATAAAACTCTCTCATCTTGATTGCATAGATTCAATTACTCCAGCAAATGTATGCATGTAAATACTCAAAACATGCAAAATTCAGCAAGCATTCATATTTTTTTAAATTGAAAATTGTAAAGCCACAAATGAATATATATATATATATATATATATATATATATATATATATATGATTATATATGTGATATAAGATTATGAAATACAAGCACATTTATATAAAATTCACTGGACATCATCTTAATTAAGTGTGCTTAGATTGTATTAATATCAAGATGTCAAGCATCAATCAATTATAACATTATAGGGGCCCTCCAGAGGGCCA